>PVKP010021425.1:0-39146 GCA_004027715.1 Plecturocebus donacophilus | reverse complement strand
TTTTTTTTTTTTTTTTTTTTTTTTTTTTTTTTTTTTTTTTTTTTTTTTAAGCAAATCTTAAAAATTTTTGAACCTAGATTTTCTCTTTGTTATTATTATTATTAATAAATTTTTTTTCTTTTTTTCTTTTTCTTTCTTTTTTCTTTTTTTTAGAGATGGGGTTTCTCCATGTTAGGCTGGTTTCAAACTCCCAACCTCAGGTGATCCGCCCACCTCGGCCTCCCAAAGTGCTGGGATTACAGGCGTGAGCCACTGTGCCTGGCCTATTATTATTATTTTTAAAGAAACAGTCTTGCTCTGGCATCCAGGCTGGATTGTGGTGGTATAATCTTAGCCACTGTAGTCTTGAACTCCAGGGCTCAAGTAACTCTCCTGCCTTAGCTTCCCAAGTAGCGAGGACTGCAGGCTCATGCCACCATGCCCAGCGAATTTTTAAAGTTTTGTAGAGACAGAGTCTCGCTATGCTGTCCAGGCTCTTCTCAAACTACTGGCCTCAAGGGATCCTTCTCCCTGGGCCTCTCAAACCTGCTGAGATATGGGTGTGAGGCACTATTCCCAGCCATAGGATGACTCTTGAAATTAGAGAGAGACAGTAGTAAGGCCCAGTGTTATTCCCAAAGTAGGAGGTCTGGTAGTTGTTGAAACAGATTGTTTTTCATAGTCTAGTACTGGTTAATATATTTCAGTGTCACATTGGTTTCTTTGTACAGTAAGTCTCAATAAATGTTTATTACCTAAGGATCAGGAACTATTCTCTTAGTATTTCCTGGCCCCTCCAGATGTTTTTTGGAGATAAGTAGTTTTATCAACTGTATTTTGGCACTTCTAAGGAAACAAGCGTGTTCTCTGAGACTTTGTTGAAAAAGGGAATATGGAGTTATAAAGATACTATTTGGAGGATGTAGTTCATTGAACACAATAGTAAAGAATCAAAACGTGTGTTTTTTTTTTTTTTTTTTTTTTTTCTTTTTAAGACCAGAGTGTCGCTCAGTTGCTGAGGTTGGAGTGCAGTGGCATGATCTTGGCTCACTGCAGCATCCACCTCCCAGATTCAATTTTTAAATATTGAGTACCTACTATGTGTGCTGTGCTAGTTGGTGGGAATAGAGATGTGGACACAGGTTTCTGCTTCAGTGGTGGGAGCTTACATTGCAATGCAGGAAGCACATAGCCAAATATGAAAACAAATAATGTGATTTCAGGTAGTTATGGGTGTTATGACAAAAAAGCATGGTTTGATAATTCAGAGTGGGTATGGGGCAGCAGGGGGCCAAGGCCAAGGAGCTCCTCTGGCAGGGTGTTGGAGAAAATTTTTATTTACTTTTTAATTTTTATTTCATTTATTTATTTATTTATTTGAAGGAGGCTCACTTTGTCTCCCAGGCTGGAATGCAGTGGTGCGATCTCAGCTCACTGCATCGTCTGACTCTCGGGCTCAAGCGATTCTCCTGTCTCAGCCTCCGGAGTAGCTGGGACTACAGGCGTGTGCCACCACACCCAGCTAATTTTTGTATTTTCAGTAGAGACAGGGTTTTACCATGTTGACCAGGCTTGACTTGAACTCTTGACCTCAAGGAATCCGACCACCTTGGCCTCCCAGAGTGCTGGGATTACAGGTGTGAGCCACTGCGCCTGGCTAAAAATTTTTATTTTATTTGTTTATTTTATTTTTTATACAAGAACTCGTTTAATAATGGAGAAAATTTTCGATGAAGTGACATTTGAAGAGATCTGAATGTGGAGAAGAGGGTAGTCATTTCTGAGTGGGAATCAATTTGCCATGTTGTTTCTACGCAAAACCTGTGGTAGTTCCCTATTGTTTTTACCTGTACCGAAAATCTAAAATCCTTACCCAGACTACTTCTCCCTTGAATGAATAAATAAATCAGTATAGTTTTTTCTTTTTTCTTTCTTTTTTTTTTTTTTGAGACAGAATCTTGCTCTGTCACCCAGGACTGAAGTGCATTAGTGTCATTAGAGCTCACTGAAGCCTGGAACTCCTGGCCTCAAGTGATCCTTCTGCTTTGCCTCACAAAGTGTTGGGATTGCAGGCGTGAGCCACCATTCCTGACCTAGTTCTCTTTTGACCAAACTGATTTACTTATTGTTGTCTTACTCCTTTCTTTCCCTAGCATACATCTCATTTTGGTTTATACTCATTTCTCTGCCTGCAATCTTTTTCCTCTCTACAAATTTGAATCCTGTCTGGCTTACTATTTGTGATTGCCTTACCTGTAGCAATTTAGCCTCTGAACCCTGGTATCACACCTGTTTTCTGTACTACTAAAAAAATTTGTTACTTATCTTGTTTATGTACATAATCTCATTCTCTCTTTATCTTTCTAGTTAGGTAGTACACCATAGTCTTTGTGCAATAAGACCTCTTGTTTTAACTTTCTCTAGTTATCCTTGCATATCTGGGGTCAGAAATATTTCCTGCTATGTTCTTAAAAAATATTACAAAGAAATAGAGAATATCGTGATTTTTCTTTACTCTGGGAAAAATAGGTTTGGAAGTGGAGCATAAACAAGTGGGAAGAGGCAGTTAAGAAATTGGGAAGTGGTAGAAAAGCAGCAACTAGTTTATATTTGCACAATGTGCCCCATTTCTCTTCACCCTATACTCATGTCTAAGGTATATTTGTTAACATGGAGGTCAGACTTCATGTTCTTAGGCAATTTGTTAGAGGGTCTTCTGGAAAAATGCTTGAGCTTTAACTTGTGGGGGAATATGTAAAACTCTCAGCTTGGAAAACTTGGATAAAGAAAGCCTATGGTGAATGTAGTCATATGTGTGTATCATACCAGACACTGCTACTTAGATTTCCTGTTACTATATCAAAATCATCACATCCAGAAGAAGACATTGTCCCTCAGATCAGTTCTCTCATTTGATTTAGTCCGTTCTCTTGGTGGCATCATTGCTTTCTCATGTTTGAAATACTTGAAGCCCTGAAGATGCTCCTGACTTCTTTCTTTCCACACTTAATTTCCATTTAGCTAATACCTGTAGGTTGAAAGTTACTGTGTTATTGAAAGAATATGGAGCTGTATTAAAGATCTGTTCAGATTTTTACTCTGCTGCCATTAGCTTATGATCTTAGGCAAATCATTGATCTCTCTGAGTCTTGATTTCCATATTTGTAAGAAGATGTGATGGATTATTTCAGAGATACTTCACATTTTTTTAATTTTTGTTTTTTAAATTCTTCAGCACTCTAATTTACCTCTGTCATCTCCTTTCTCTTTTCTCTTCTTATTCAACCCCAGTGGCTTTACTCCTAGGTTCTTGTAATAGCTTCTCTTGCCCTTTGTCTCTTTCTTCTGGTCAGTCCATCTAGTAGTGTTAATGCTTCTGAAACATGGATTTTATTGTGTCATATTTCTGCCTAAGTAGTCAAACATTCTTCTTTGCCTGCAGAATAAATTCTGCATTTTTTTGACTCATTTTCAGAATCTTTCACAATCTAGTCAGAGGCTGTAAACTAGTGGCCCATGGGCCTATATAATCCTACATCCCTTTTCCTCCACCCCATCATTTTCCTTCATCTTCTAGTAGTTATCATCTTGTTCCAGCTAAGTTGCTCCTCTTTATTTTCCTGATAGGAAATATTGTATTCTCTTCTTGAAGCATTTGCCTTGGCTCTTTCCCACTATTCTTTGTGTTCTGTGTAAATTACCTTCACTTGTCGTAGAAACCTCCTCATACACATTGATATTTAATAAAGATAGCCTTATTTTGTAAATTCATTTGAAAATAGAAGCATTAGAAGTATGTAAAGTTAAGAGCAAAGGAAATAAGTTCTTCATTTAACAACTATTGAGCTGTAATACAATATTGTATTATGTAACAAAATATTGAGTACCTGTGATGTGGTGGAGAGTGTTATCTGACTGGGGCTGTTACACTGATCAAGAAAGACAATGTTCCTCCCTCACTGAACTTATATCCCAGTGCAATCAATATGCAAAAATAAGTAGGTTGACAGCCTGCGTTCAGAGTGCTTTTATAAACATCTTACTTGATCCGAACAGCAACCCTGAAGTACTTAAAAAAACAGAAGTTCAGCCACACAAGCAGGATCACTTGAGGCCAGTAGTTACCAGCCTGGACAATATAGCAAGATCCCATCTCAAAAAAAAAAAAAATTAGCTAAGTGTGGCATGCACATGTAGTCCTAACTACGGAGGAGACTGAAGAGAGAAGATCATGTAACTAGGAGTTCAAGGCTGCAGTGAGCTGTGATCGCACCACTTCACTCCAGCTTGGAAGTTCAGAGAGTTTAAGTGAATTTCTCAGGATCAAATGGACAATATGAAGTAAAGGGAGGTCCTTTAAATGTGGTCCAGTGCCCAGTCTTTTTTTTTTTTGGGCGGGGCGAGACAAGGGTCTCACTCTGTCCCCCAGGCTGGAGTGCAGTGGCACCGTCTCAGCTCGCGACAACCTCCACCTCCTTTGTTCAAGTGATTCTCCTGCCTCAGCCTCTCGAGTAGTTGGGACTACAGGTGCACGCCACCATGCCAGCTAGTTTTTGTATTTTTAGTAGAGACAGGATTTCACCATATTGGCCAGGCTAGTATTGAACTTCTGACCTCCTGATCCTCCCTCCTCAGCCTCCCAAAGTGCTAGGATTACAGGTGTCAGCCACTGTACCCGGCCATTAGTTTTTTTCCTCTAAAATTAAATTGGCTTCATTGATATTTATTTTTTTTTGCGGGGGGCTGGAGTCTGGCTCTGTTGCCCAGGCTGGAGTGCAGTGGTGCAATCTAGGCCCACTGCAGCTTCCACCTCCCAGGTTCAAGGAATTCTCCTGCTTCATACTGCTGAGTGGCTGGGATTACAGGCATCTGCCACCACGACCTGGGTAATTTTTGTACTTTTAGTAGAAATGGGATTTCACCATGTTGGCCAGGCTGATCTCGAACTCCTGACCTCAGGCAATTCGCCTGCCTTGGCCTCCCAAAGTGCTGGGATTACAGGCGTGAGCCACTGCGCCCGGCCTGTGTGTGTGTGTGTGTGTGTGTGTGTGTGTGTGTGTGTGTGTGTGTGTGAGAGAGAGAGAGAGAGAGAGACAGAGTCTTACTCTGTCAGGCTGGAGTGCAGTGGCGTGTGTGTGTGTGTGAGTGAGAGAGAGAGAGACACACACACACACAGTCTTACTCTGTCTCTTAGACTAGAGTGCAATGGCATGATCTTGGCTTACTGCAAACCTCTGCCCTCTGGGTTCAAGTGATTCTTATGCCTCATCCTTCTGAGTAGCTGGGATTACAGGTGCCTGCCACCACGTCTGGCTATTTTTTTGTATTTTTAATAGAGACGGGATTTCACCATGTTGCCCAGGCTGTTCTCAGACTTCGGACCTCAAGCGATCTGCCTGCCTTGGCCTCCCAAAGTGCTGGGATTTCAGGAGTGAGCCACCGCACCTGACCTTGCTTTAAATTTTAAATACTCCTAACGTGCATAGCACAGTGCCAGAACAGAGGTTTAGTAGTCATCATGATATGAACAGAGGAACATAGATGCCTAGTATTCTGAAAATCTGCATTGGCTATGCCTGCTGTTTCACAAGGTCCCTGAAGAGATGACCACTGAGGATATTCCACATATTTTTAAAAAGCTGCCTTTATTATAATAAGGCCTTTTATCCTAGGGCTTTGACACCAAAATCTACTATGGTGAGTCAGGCTACTACAAACTTGCAAGGACTCATAGCCCAGGACAGTGACAAGCCCAACTAGCCTGCCTTTTGGAGGAAAAAGAAGAGTAGCTCAAAACACTTAGGAAGTTAAGGAGTCAGCCGGGCGCGGTGGCTCAAGTCTGTAATCCCAGCACTTTGGGAAGCTGAGGCGGGTGGATCACAAGTTCAGGAGATCGAGATCATCCTGGCTAACAGGGTGAAACCCTGTCTCTTGAAAAGGTAAGGAGTCCAAGCAATGGAGATAATCCAAAGAGAGGCTAAGAAGAACCTCCCCTCCGGAGGCTCAGATCAGTTTTGTCCTGAAATTCATCTTGACCACTCTGGTTTGTTATTAAGCCCTCTTGTGCCAAATGTTCTTCTTTACCCTCTTTCCCAGTTTGATTTATTCAGTGTGGGTACATAGTAGATAAAACAGAAGAATCCTTGCCCTGTGGAGCTCACGTTTTAGTGAGTTAGAATCTTCCCCTTCTCGTGAATCTTCCCCAGGGCATGCCTTCCCCAAAAGGCTACCTCTCACCAAAAAGCCCACCTCTACCTTAG
Organism: Plecturocebus donacophilus; assembly: GCA_004027715.1. Lineage (NCBI taxonomy): Eukaryota > Metazoa > Chordata > Mammalia > Primates > Pitheciidae > Plecturocebus > Plecturocebus donacophilus. The sequence continues at coordinate 32,907 of PVKP010021425.1, read as the reverse complement.
TGGTAAAATTGTATCTTTTCTTGTGTTCATTTTGTCCTTGGTCTACATAGTTGCTTTTCTTCCTTTGATTGGTTGTGTGATACAACTTTAAAGATGTGGAGGTGGGGAGCCTAGAATACTTGGAATAGAGACGGATGTTTAGGTTAAAAACAGGCAACATTTATGTCTTTTAAGTTTTTTTTGATTACAGATTGGAAATGTAGTTGATCAGGGAACTGATAAAGGAAAGATAAAGGTGATATGGAAGAAAGGAAGTAGACAGCTGCTTTGAATCTTTGCCATGAGCTTTTTTAGATGTAGGGAATTACTGTTATTGAAAAATATTGAAAGGTAAGTTAGTATTGAAATAACTGGAACTAACATGGTTAAGTGGAAGCAACGTTAAGTCATGAATCAGTCTAACCAGATTTTCTAATAGGCACCCTGATCAAGTCATTCTTTGTGTACAAAGAATGGGAATTAAACTAGATCAGTGAGTGGTTCTCAACACTGCACATTGAAAGTACGCAAGAGGCTTTTACAATTCAGGCTTTTACCTTCTTAGGAGGTCGAAATTGGGACTGTTTTTAAACGCTTCCATCAATATATGAAAGCTCCCCAGGTCTAGGCTGAGAAACACAGTGAGCTGAGATCATGCCATTGCAGTCCAGCCTGGATGACAGAGAGAGACTCTGTCTGGGGAAAAAAAAAACCAAAACAGCCTTCAATAGAGAGTTCCCACTTTGTTTATACTGTGTCCTTTTTAAATTAGTTTTAGAGAAATAGATTTCTCAGTTGTACCATACTGTAACCGTTACTCTTGACTACTTAAAATTTTAAATTGTTTGATTCTTTGCTCATACCTATTTATTTATAAATTTATCATCTTGGATATGTAAATATAGGACTTCATATTTATTTCTTGAAAATTTTATCTGGTCTATTAATACTTTTGACTCTTGATCCATGAATTAACTTTCCTTTTGAGTTGAGATATTGTACAAAATTAATTATACTTTTGTTTTATAATTAGGTTGTTGGCAAGAAAGTTAAATAGGCAGACTAATTTTTAGATACTGTATACAAGGCTAAGGCTCAGACCTGTGTGCCATACATTAGTCCTGTTCCCTGTTACCATAAACTTCCCTGTGGCATATAAATAAATATTTTAAAGATCTGCCTTCTAAATCTTCTGTACACATGGAGCATTACTTTTTGGCTTTTCTAAGATTCATTTGCTTCTCCTTCTGTAGATCCAGTTTAATTGTATCCTTTTTAGAAAGTTCTTCTTTAACCAACTCATTCCAAGTAGCCCCCCGTTATAATGGGGAGCATTGCTGTTTTATTGCATCATCTAACTTTGTTTATAGGCATGATTCTTGTTGTTTCTCCTCATATAGAATGTGAGCTCCATGAAGTCAGACTGTGTGACTTAACTCCATATCCTGAGTACCTAACATAGTGCTTTCCACAAGTGGGAACTTAATAGTCGAAGGAATGACTTGTACTCCCTTTTTACCAACCCTCCAGAGATTCTGAGATGTTTGAAGGGTGGCCACACCTCCAGTTGGAAAATCTCTGCCTTGCTTTGATTACCCATTGGTCACACCTGTAATGATGAGCTTTGCATCTTGCTATTTTTTTCTCAAATTAAAATTAAAATTAAAAATTTTCCCCCAAAAGAATTTCATGAAAGATCTGATCAGTTACTTAGATACATGTAAAAATGGATAGATTTTTAGATATTTTGTCTCAGATATGAGAAAAGCCTCTGGTTTGGTAAATAATACCTAATTGGAATTTCCAAGTAGAAGGATCCTAGGTTCAGTAAGAGTGTTTATTTCCCTGAATATGCTTATCATAGGTGGGGTTAAATGCTTGTTCTCTATGTACTTATATTGGTTCTTATTAGTAAATCATCTCTATACTAGTTCACATGGAGTCTTATCCCCAGAAAAGACTATATGAAAGTCACTAGCCTGTTTTGTTGTGTGTGTGTTTTTTTAAATTTATTTTTTATTTTTAAAAATGAGACAGGTCTTAGTATGTTGCCCAGGCGGGTCCCAAACTCCTGGGCTCAAGCGATCCTTCTGCTTTGGCCTTCCAAAGTGCTGGGATTATAGGCATGAACCACCATGCCCAGTCACCAGTCAGTTTTTTGAGGACTCCATCTTTATTTGAAAAATAGAGCTTACTTCAAAGCACATTGACATCCCAACAATTAGATTTATATATTCTTTTAGTTTGGTTTAAAATTAACTTTTAACGTTGTGTTGTGGAGCTAAATGAACTATGTTGTGATATAGAAGCTAGAAGCTTTTTTCAGATTCTGAAAAACCTTTCCATATCCATTTATTCTTAAGTAGAAGTGATCCCTGTTCCCATCTGTTGGTAGACAGAATTGGTGCCATTTTTTTCTTCTGGCACCATGTTTTATATTTGTCTATGAAATTTTGTAATTTGGAAACCCCTACATAAAGAAAGAAGCATTTGTATGACTTAATGTGTATTCTAAAAAGAACTGTGGTTGTTGATGCATTTAAACAAACAAACAAACAAAAAAAATGTGTTTTTTGTTTTAATGTTATGTTTTTTTTTTCCCTACCAGAGAATGGACCTTGGAGAATGTCTGAAAGTCCATGACCTGGCTTTAAGAGCGGATTATGAAATTGCATCCAAAGAACAAGATTTTTTCTTTGAACTTGATGTATGTGATTTTGCTTTAATGGTTTGTTTTTATCTTTTACTGTAAACATTTGTGAATATGGATTAATATCTCTTAATAGGAAAAACTTAGCAGTTTATCCTCTGCGGTTATATGAAGGGTAAGACTCGAGTAACCTCATGTACTTTCTTGACAACTCTTAAAAATATGAGGTGAGGTTGGGCGCGGTGGCTCATGCCTGTAATCACAGCAATTTGGGAGGCTGAGGCAGGCGGATCACTGGAGGTTAGGAGTTCAAGACTAGACTGACCAACACGGAGAAACCTCGTCTCTAAAATTAAAAAAAAAAAAATACGAGGTGAGACTATTTTAAGAAAATGTGTAAAAGTCAATGATTCATATATCTTTTGAAAATTAAGAATATTCTTCCCAACAAAGTAGTAACGATTAAGGAAATATCAAGCAAATGTAAGCAACTAATTTCTCGTGTATATTAGGACCTATCTTTAGTACTATATTGAGTTTTTACATTCATATTAATTTTTGTATCTATATATCTATATATATACGTAAATGTAGTTGACCCCTCCCCCCATATCTGTCATTGAATCTGTAGAAGGAACCAACTGGAGATTGCAAATATTTAGGAGAAGAAATGGATTGTTGCATCTGTATTGGACATGTATAGACATTTTGTTCTTGTTATTTCCTAAACATTACAGTATAACTGTTTACGTAGCATTTACATTGTATTAGTATTATAAGTAATCTGGAGACAATTTAAAGTATATAGGAGGATGTGGAATGGGAGATTATATGCAAATACTACACCATTTTAGATAAAAAACTGGAATATTCGTGGATTTTGGTATCTACTGGGTATCCTGGAACCAATCTCCCAAGATACTGAGTGACGTGCCTTTGGGTGTTTGGGGGATATTAAGGACGATGTTTTTAAAGAAAAACTAATAGAAGACACCATTTAGATACCTAAAAAGCCTGAAATATAACTTTATATTGTTGCTTTTACATGAAAATGGTTTGCATAAAAATAGAGAAATACTTTTTGCATATATATAAAGCATAATAGCATTACATAAAACATACTGCTGTGCATAGATCTTGACATTTTATTAGTGAAATAATGTTTTAAATTTGGTTTAGGAGATAAACCAATAAATAGGCCCCCCGTCCTCTGAATATCCAAGAATTTCTGCTAATGAAATGCAATTGTTTTCTGAAATACAATGTACAACAAATTTTCCCTACTTTTTTTGTTGGTTTTTGGCTTTGCGGAGTATTTTTATATTTAAATTCTCTGATTTATCAGTCTTTAATAAATGTATAGCCAGGTGCTGTGCCTCATATGCCTGTAATCCCAGCACTTTGGAAGGCTGAGGTGGGTAGATCACCTGAGGTCCAGAGTTCAAGACCAGCCTGGCCAACATGGTGAAACCCCATCTCTACTAAATATACAAAAATTTAGCTGGGCTTGGTGGTGGGTGCCTGTAATCCCAGTTACTTGGGAGGCTGAGGCAGGAGAATCACTTGCACCTGGGAGGAAGAGGTTGCAGTTAGCTGAGATTGTGCCACTGCACTCCAGCCTGGGTGACAGAGCAAGACTCATCTCGAAAAGAAAATTCTAAAGCAGCATGGAGAATTAAAAGAAAAAAAGAGTAAAATGTTCAGAAATACTTATTGTTAGCATTTTGTAGTTTTCCATTTTTTTCTCTTTATTTTGTTTGTCCATTCAGATCTAGATTTGCAGATTTTTCTGTCTTTTACAAAATTGAGATCTTATTTCCTTACATTTGTGATTTGCTTTTTATTTACAAACGAATCCTGAACATTTCTTCATGTCCTCAAGTATTTTTGTTTTTTGAGACAGAATGTCATTCTGTTGCCCAGGCTGGAATGCAGTGGCATGATCTTGGCTAACTGCAACCTCCACCTCCTAAGTTCAAGCAGTTCTCCTGCCTTAGCCTCCCAAGTAGCTGGGATTACAGGTGTGAACCACCACGCCTAGCTAGTTCTTGTATTTTTAGTAGAGATGGAGTTTCACCGTGTCGGCTAGGGTGGTCTCTAACTCCTGACTTCAGGCGATCTGCCCACTTTGGCCTCCTAAAGTGCTGGAATTAGAGGCATGACTCCCCATGCCCAGCTTTTTTTTTTTTTTTTTTTTAAATGACAGGGTCTCACTCTGTCACCTAGACTGGAGTGTAATGGCACCAACAGGGCTTACTGAAGCCTCAGCCTCCTTGGGCTGAAGTGTTCTTCTACCTCAGCCGATTGAGTAGCTGAGACTACAGTTCTGCGCCACCCACGCGGCTAATTTTTGTATTTTCAGTAGAGGCAGGGTTTCACCAAGTTGGCCAGGCTGGCCTCTAGCTCCTGGCCTCAAGTGATCTGCCTGCCTTGGCCTGCTAAAGTGCCCAGATTACTGATGTGAGGTACCATGCCCTGCCATGGTAGCATTTTAAAAAGCAAAGTGTAATTTTTGTATGAGGATATTTCTGAATAAAGTTGACTTTTTGACAGTAATTGTCTTTTAATTAAACTTTGTAGGCCATGGATCATCTGCAGTCATTCATTGCAGATTGTGATCGTAGAACAGAGGTGGCCAAGAAAAGATTAGCAGAAACTCAAGAAGAGATTAGTGCTGAAGTAGCAGCAAAGGTAAGAATTTTAATCATTTCATTAGTACAAAGTATTGTTTTGACTCCTTTTGTTTAACTTTTTATTTTGAAATAATTATATTTGCAAGAGATTTCAAAGACATATTAGAAGGAATTCTGTATGCTTTCTCTTGTCTGCCTCAACATAAACATCTTACACAGTATACAGTATCAAAGAAATTGACACTGGTCTAATCCTTATATTTTATTGAGATTTTGCTAGTTATGCATGTATTTATTTGTGTATACATGTCTGTATATATAGCTCTGTGTAGTTTTGTTTTTGTCACCCAGGCTGGAGTGCAGTGGCTCAGTCTTGGCTTGCTGCAGTTTGCACCTCCTGGGCTCAAGCAATTCTTGTGCTTCAGCCTCCCAAGTAGCTGGGATTACAGGCATGCATCACCATGCCCAGCTAATTTTTTGTATTTTTAGCAGCGATAGGGTTTCACCATGTTGGCCAGGCTGGTCTCAAACTTCTGGCCTCAAGTGACCCACCCACCTCAGCCTCCCAGAGTGCTGGGATTACAGGCGTGAGCCATCACGCCTGACCAGCTCTCTGCAGTTTAATCACATGTGTAGTTAAAACCACAGTTAGGAAACTTAACTATAACATCACCACAAGACCCCCTCATGTTACCCCTTCTGTAGCTACATCCATCCTTCCCCCCAGCATCTCTACCCTTGGCAACTGCTGATCTATTCTCTCTGTAGTTGTTATTTCAAGGAGTGTTACATAAATGAAATCCTATGTATGCTTTTGAGATTTGGCCTTTTTCATGCCATATAATTTCCTTGAGATTCATTCAAATTGTGTGTTTGAGTAGTTCATTCCTTTTTATTTCTCCGTTGTACAGACATACCCAGTATTTTTATTCGCTTGTAAAAGCAAATGTTAAATGTCATATTTCACTTGTAAATTATAACCACAGTATCACATACATAAAGTTATCAGTAATTTTCTTACATATCTAGTATATGTTTATTTTTCTTATAGAATCAATTTGTTATCAGAATTCAAACAAGTTCTTATATATTGCATTTTGCTGATGACTTATTACTTTATGACATAATTCTATTTCATTCAGTATAATCTAGCGCGTTTTACGAAAATGCAGAATGGGAGAAAAAGAACTGCTCAGGTCGCGTTTAGTTGATAGTATTAAAATATGGTGTTCAGATCTGTAAATACAAATTCAAATAAATTTCTTTGTTTGAGAAAGGGTTGCTTTTAGTCAACCTTTTCTGAAAAGTTCTCTGAAGAAGGGGACTGGTAAGATGGGCATCCTGAAGTACAAAGGATCTAGTACTTCGTGGTTGGAAGAGATCCATAAGTGCTTGGTAGGGCCCAAGCTGTATTGGTTGTATTAGTTATCCATCACTACACAAATGCTGTATAACAAACCACCTCAAAGCTCAGTGACTTAAAACAGTAAATATTTAGCCTATGACTCTACAGTTTGTGATTTAGGCTGAACTTGACTGAGTAGTTATTCTTGTCTCAGCTGGGCTTACATGCCTTGCAGTCAGCTGGTAGATGCAAAGCCATGCCCAGCAGGCTAGCCTGGCCATGTTCTTATGGTGGTGGCAGAGGTGCAGAAGCATCAAGCCCCATCACACAGGCCTCTTCTTTGGTCATGTTTGCTGCCACCCCAGTAACCAAAGCAAGTTCATGGCCAAATTCAGATTCAGAATATGATGGTACACAATTACATGGTCAAGGGCATGGACAGGGAAGAATGAAGAGTTTTGGACAACAGTGTAGTCATTCAATGATGTATTTAAAGGAAAATACCATTTGGTATAGAGGGAGGATAGTGATAATAGAATTAGAAATCTCATTGAGGAAAGAAATATTTTGGGTTGAAGGAGACTTGAGAGGTAAAGATTATTAATTAAACCAGTAAATTGGTTTGTTGGGACTGGATACCCATACCAAACCAAAATCTTCAACCGGGCTCCGTGGCTTATACCTGTAACCCTAGCACTTTGGGAGGCCAGGGCGGGCAGATCACGAGTTCAGGAGTTTGAGACCAGCCTGGCCAACATGGTGAAACCCTATCTCTGCTAAAACTGCAAAATTAGCCGGGCATGGTGGTGTACCCCTGTAATCCCAGCTACTGGGGAGGCTGAGGCAGGAGAATCCCTTGAACCTAGGAGGTGGAGGTTGTAGTGAACTGAAATCGTGCCACTGCAGTTCAGCCTAGGCAACAGAGCTAGACTCCATCTCAAAAACAACAACAACAAAAAATTAAACCTTCTTTGCTAACATATAATTAGCCACACAGCAAAGGCTTTGTGGCCTAAATAATAATTATGTATGTGTTTCATGTGCCATTACAACAGTAAGACTGAACTAAGTTGCTAGGATGATGATAGTGATGAAGAAGAGGAATGTATTCTTTCCCAAGGGAAAAGTTAATCCCAGTGAAAAGCTAAAGACTAAGAGAGTAGAGTTGCCCTGCTAGTAGCTGAAAATCAGCAAGGTGTATGCAGTGTACATACAAGGCATATTTTCTCATTTCTCACAGCTTTGTGGGATAGGTACTGTCTGTACTTTTCAGATGAGGAAATGGATTCAAGTATAAGTAATATAGCCAAAATTATATAGATAGTAATTGGTTTAGTAATAAGTCAGACTGTTGGACTCCTGAGGTTGATCCACCAATTCATTTCTTTAACCCATATTTGAGCCTAGGCTATTTGCTGAACACTAGAGATAAAAAGATGAGAAATACAGATAGCTGTCCTTAAAGTAGTATATTTATGAAAGGAATTGTGAAAAAAGATAAAAAGGTGACACAAAGGAGAAGGTAGGGCCATCTTTGCTTATGTGTTTAAGTGGGGCTGGGATGTGGTGAATGTTCAGGAATGCTTTACCAAAATGGCCTTTGAGTTGGATCTTGTTCAATGAGTGAACATTGACTAGGTAGCTAAGAGAGGTAAGCGATCCCATCCCAGAAAGAAGAGTATATGTAAAGTCACAGAGGTACAAAACAATAGGGTAAGTTTGGGAAACTGTAGATTATGTTGTGAGGTGGGGGTGTAGCAAGAGATGGTTTAGCAAAGTACAAAGGGCCAGATCATGGAAGAAAAGGTATTTTACACTAGGAATCCACTACCTAACCGGAGGACAGAAAGTTATATTGGGACCAGTAGTAGCCCTGACTTTATTGAGGTAAGGGAGGCAGGCTCAGAACATTCTGATGTCTCACTAGTTCATTTGCGATATGCACAAGAAGCATTTTGTAAACTCATATGGCTTCAGATAACAAGTCTTTTCAAGGCAGTTCTGAAATACTTTGAAGTTAAAAATTCATTCTCTTGTTTATTGATGATCTTTTTTATTTCTTTTTAGGCAGAACGTGTTCATGAGTTAAATGAAGAAATTGGTAAATTGTTAGCCAAGGTGGAACAACTAGGAGCTGAAGGGAATGTGGAGGAATCCCAGAAAGTAATGGATGAAGTGGAGAAAGCACGGGCAAAGAAAAGAGAAGCAGAGGTAAATTCTTGATAGTAGTAGATGAATTCTGCTTAATTTGTCAAGAGTAAAAAAAAGTAGTAGATGAAACTTTAGTATCTATGCTTCTTTAAGAACATGTATTTAAATGGAAATTATTAGACATTTATTAAAGAGAATTTGAACTAAAAGAAAACAAACATGGAAAAAGCTGGTTGTGATGGTGTGTGCTTGTGATCCCAGCTACTAGGCAGGCTGAGGCAGATTGCTTGAGTCCAGTTCAAGTCTAGCCTTCTTTCTTTATCTTGTGGTATTAGCTACTGTTTTCCAGACTAGAGGGGAAAGGCATGATAGAGGGAAGCCATTGTAGTACCTCCTCCAGCATCTTACCATTACACTGCCTTAACATTAGTGTTGATTTTCAGCAGAGAAGGACGGCAAGAATTAAGAAGAGGGAGAAGGAAGGAAAAACTACCATTGTTTCTCACAGGACCGGTATAGTAACAGTACTATATTGATGGCCCTGAGACATCAAGAAAATATTACAGTCAATAGACTATTCTCTTCTTTTGAAGAAAGAGAAAGGACCTAACATGTTAGATGTTTCTCACAGAAAGGAGAGAGTAGAAGGAAAACCTATTAATGAGAGAGTATCTTCCTCCCCAGCCATTTTAAATAACCTACTCACATAATGACTTTGCCTTTGGTTTGGTATCAGGGTAATGCCAATCCTGAAAATGAGTTGGGAAATGTTTTATCTCTTCTGAAAGTCTTTTTCTAGAATTGGCATCATTTCTTCCTTTAAATGTTTGATAGAATTCACCAATCAAGCCACTTAGGACTGGGGTTGTGGGAAATTGTGTTACTTAAGAGTTTAAATTCTTGACCAGGTAGGGTGGCTCACACCTGTAATCCCAGCACTTTGGGAGGCTGAGGTGGGTGGATCACCTGAGGTCGGGAGTTCAGGACTAGCCTGGCCAACATGGTGAAACCCCATCTCTAATAAAAATAAAAAATTAGCCAGGCATGGTGTTGGGTGCCTGTAATCCCAGCTGCTCGGGAGGTTGAGGCAGGAGAATCACTTGAACCCAGGAGGTGGGGGTTGCAATGAGCTGAGATTGCGCCATTACACTCTAGCCTGAGCAACAAGAGCGAAATTCCGTCAAAAAAAAAAAATTCTTTAGTAATAAGAGACACTCTGTTTTTGGTTTGTTTTTGAGATAGAGTCTCACTCTGTTTCTAAGGCTGGAGTGCAGTGGCACGATCTCAGCTCACTGAAACCTCTGCCTCCCAGGTTCAAGTGATTCTCCTCCCTCAGCCTTCCCAGTAGCTGGGACTATAGGCACCCACCACCACGATTGCCTAATTTTTTTGTATTTTTAGTAGAGACAGGGTTTTGTCATGTTGTTGGCCAGGCTGGTCTTGAACTCCTAACTTCAGGTGATCTGCTGCCTCAGCCTCCCAAAGGGCTCAGATTGCAGGCGTGAGTCACTGTGCCTGGCTTGTTTTTTTTTTTTTTTTCTATTTTTAAATCACTTTTGGAAATTTGTCTTTCACAAAATCTAAGTTGTATTTATTGCTATAAAGTTGTTCATAGTGTTCTCTTTCAATATCTGTAGAATCTGTTTACAATTGGTGTCTTCTCCTTCCTTGATTGATGTAGCTGGTCAGTTTTATTTTTCTTTTCAAAGAACCAGTCTTCTGATTTTGCTTTTTTTTCTTGTTTGTTTTCTATTTCATTGATTTCTGTTTATTATTTCTTTCCTTATACTTCAGTGGAGAGAGGGCCTAAGGACACAGGATGGGGATAAAGGGAAACCTATAATTTTCATAACAAAATAGCCATGCTTTTGTGTATTCCTTTTTTTTTTTTGAGACCCAGGCTGGAGTTCGATGGCATGATCTCATGTCACTGGAACCTCCGCCTCCCGGGTTCAAGCGATTCTGCTGCCTCAGCCTCCCAAATAGCTGGGATTACAGGCACCCACCATCATGCCTGTGCAATTTTTTATATGTTTGGTAGAGATGGGGTTTCACCATGTTATCCAGGCTGGTCTTGAACTCCTGACTTCATGTGATCCACCTGCCTCAGCCTCCCAAAGTGCTGAGATTATAGGCATGAGCCACCACGCCCGGCTGCTTTTGTGTATTCTTTAGAAAACACTTTTGGTATAGGCATAGTATATTTTATTTAACTGTATGACTTTTAGTGAGATTTATATGGTCATTTTTTTCTCACTTTTGTTTAGGAAGTTTATCGGAATTCTATGCCAGCTTCGAGTTTTCAACAGCAGAAACTTCGAGTCTGTGAAGTCTGCTCTGCCTATTTAGGACTTCATGATAATGACAGAAGACTGGCTGATCATTTTGGGGGTAAACTGCACCTGGGATTTATTGAAATAAGAGAGAAGCTTGAAGAATTAAAGGTATATTGGTAAAATAATCCTCACTTTATCCTCCTTACCCTCTTGTTCTTTTGATCTGTATTGTCTTTTTGTTTAATATTCTTGACTGTCATTCAGTAATATATAGTATCTAATGATTAATACTGAACAGTATAGGATTATAGGGAAATTAAAGTTGGTTTAATGGATGCTGTCTTTGAGGAGCAGACTTTTAAATATTACCCTGTTATTTTGGGAGTTACCATTTTATGTTAGCTATGACACTGAGTTAGAAATCTTACAAACTAGTTTCTAACACAGAGTCCCATAAAATTTCATTGTTCTCATTCTTTTCAATAAGGTCAATAATGTAATTTTTTTTTTTTTTTTGAGACAGAGTCTGTGTCGCCCAGGCTGTAGTGCAGTGGTGCAATCTCAGCTCACTGCAACCTCCACCTCCTAGATTAAAGCAGTTCTCCTGCCTCAGCTTCCCAAGTAGCTAGGATTACAGGCACATGCCACCATGCCTAGCTAATTTTTGTATTTTTAGTAGAGATGGGGCTTCACCATATTGGCCAGGGTGGTCTCAAACTCCTGACCTTGTGATCTGCCTGCCTTGATCTCCCAAAGTGCTGGGATTACAGGCATCAGCCACCACCCCTGGCCAAAAAAATCTATATATTTTTTAAAAGGATAATTACTGTTAAATATGCAGGCTTCTATGAGGAAGTCAGCACAGTTTTTAGTCTTAAGTTATTTAGGGGGGATAAACACAAAATATGATATTTCTGAAGTGGTAAAGATGAGTGTTGGTGGATATAATCTATTTTCCTTTTAATATGCCGATAGCTTTTAAAGAATTGTGGCACTATAGTGTTTTTTCATGAATTAAGGACTTGCTGATAGGAAACATAGGATAGTCATTTTCTATGTAACTGTTATCACTGGAATTAACTCAAGGTCCATAGCATTTAAAATAATGTAGAATCAGAAAATGCCTAGGGGCATCTCCGTATTCGCAGGTAACAGTGGGCTCTTTGTAGTATTCTGGGTAGCTAGGGTGATCTCAAGTAATTTTAAAAAATTTGTTGAAATGATCACTGTAGCAAATAGGTATTGGGCTCCAAGTTAACGCTCCAGTGGTTCCTACTTGGGAGTCTTTGCATGTATAGACCTAGCAACAGAACTCTAGCATTTTATTCATATCTTTAAAAGCAGCATCAGGATGGTAATTGGAAGTGACCTAAGACATTTCCATATTAGAAATCACAGGGCATGGGAACTTGTAGTGATTTATAATGGTTAATTAAAAAAAAAAATACAAAAGAATACTGGAAAACATTCAGAGGAGGAAAAATCTTACAGAAGTGACTTGGAAATGTCATTAAATCGTGGAGCTGGATGTGGTGGCTCATGCCTGTAATCCTGACACTTTGGGAGGCCAAGGCATCCGGATCACTTGAGGTCAGGAGTTGGAGACCAGTCTGGGCAACATGGTGAAACCCTGTTTCTACTAAAAAATATTAATACAAAACTTAGCTGGGTGTGGTGATGCACGCCTGTAATCCCAGCTCCTCAGATGGCTGAGGCATGAGAATCTTTTGAACCTGGCAGGTGCAAGTTGCGGTTAGCTGAGATGGCACTACTGCACTCCAGTCTGGGTGACAGAGTGAGACTGTGTCTCTAAAAAAAAATAATAAAATTATAGAGGCCTGAGTGGCTCATACCTGTAATTCTAGCACTTGAGGAGGCCGCAGTGGGATGATCACTTGAGCCCAGGAGTTGGAGACCAACTCGCTATTTGGGCAACACAGTGAGATTCTGTCTCTATTTTAAAATAATTTGTTTTCATTTAAAAATTTAAAAAACACAACCAATAGAAATCATGGAGAAATGTGAAATTTTGCACATTTTCCACAAAATGGGGAAAGATTTTGAAAAGCAACTTATAAGCCTAATGATTATATCTGGCAGTACTTCAAATTGAGTTCTTATTAAATAGATTTTGACAGTAATTGTACTATAAGAAACCAGATAATGTAAATTTTAGGATGAAGTTGATTAAGAATGGACTCAGTAAATATGCTCCTCATTTATTGTCATTTTTAAGAGAGTTGTAGCTGAGAAGCAGGAGAAAAGAAACCAGGAACGGCTGAAACGAAGAGAAGAAAGGGAGAGAGAAGAAAGAGAGAAGCTGAGGAGGTATGGAGTAATGGGCCAAGTAATTGAAGTTGCATCTCTGTGGTTCTAAAAAGAGATATAATTGATTTTAAATTTTAGATGGTGATAAATCTGTTATGGGAAGTGGGAAACTTCTGCTTACTTTAAAAAATATTGCTGTGCAAATTATGTAAATGTTTAATGATACCAATATCTTAATTCTTGGCCATTTAACTGTGATTTCTTCTAAAAATCTGTGGAAGAGTGAGTAAAGAATGCTTCATATCTTGTAAGATTTATAACAGTCTTTTTCTACTCCTTTGATTTTTCATGTTGGTGTAGAGTTGTACCAGGTTAGCATAGAATTGTTCTTGTTTTTATGATGTATTTTTTTAATAAAGGTTTGAGGGGCGATTGTTTCATTGAAGGGATTTTTTTTTTTTAATTTCCTCAATTCCGGGAGCTATAAACTATTAAAAAGTCTATTAATAATACCTAAATGTATATAATTTTGCTTACATTGGAATTCATTAATTGATAAAATCTTACAATTCTTTGTATTTGGAATGTCTAAACATTCTTTTGAGTCACTTTTACCCTTTGGCAACTAAAATCACATAGCATCATGGTGGCAACATTTTTTTGTAATTCATCTTTATAACTTCTTCATCAGCTTTAGGATGGACAGTTGTATCACAAAGGATTTGCCTGTAGTCCTAATTTATAGTTTTCCCTGAATCATATTACATGTCTGAAATTTAAAATACTGTCTCTTCAGAGTTATCAGATGTGCTTAAGCTAATTAAAACCCTTTGTAATATTAGGTTTTATGCTCACTTCCTCCAGTCTTTGAGCATATTGTACTCAGTATATTTCAAGAAGTTCAAGCAGACTTCATTTGTGTTACATGGCTTATAACCAGGTAATCTTCTTGTACCATAATGACAAAGTGAAACAAAACCACATGTGTATATATGGTCCTTTTTTAGGGGAAGTGATGTTAGTCCTCTGTTGAGAGAGAGAGATTTCTTCATTTACCATAAAGCTTACCTCAGAGCTTTCATCTGCTTGTTCTTTTCTGTACACTAAGTCCTTATGGGAATATTGCCCAGTATTCTAATATATAAATGGAATTTTAAGTAAAAGTGAGAATCTCATTTTAAGATTCAACTGAGGTGACAGTAACGTGGACCAAAATTTCTTTGCAGGACTACATTTTCACATTTGTAGATGATGAAAAAGTATATCACATCTTACTCCTTTGTTTGCCAAATGGCAAGTTTCTTTTGACAGTGATTACACAATGTAACCTTGTTTCAGAAATGTTAAAAAAAAAAAAAAAAAAAAAAAGTTGTTGATTCTGCGAGTTTAAATATGGAAGTATGGAAGATGAGGAAATTAGAACCTACTATAAAATTATACAAGATGGGATAAAAGAAAAGAATCATAATCATTTACCGGGTGCTTATTTTATGCCAGGTACTATAGTAAGGAATTTATCCATATTTATCTAATCTTTATAAGCCCCACCCCAGTAAAATGTATATTACTCTACCTCTTTTGCTAGTGACAGACTAAGCTGAGGGATGATGTATAACTTAATCAGGTTACACAGACAGCGAATGGTAGAACCAGAAATAAAACTCAAATCTGGCTGATCTCAAAGCCATGCTTTCTTTTTTTCTTCTTTTTTTTTAATTAAAGATGGGGTTTCACCATGATGGCCAGGCTGGTCTTGAACTCCTGACCTCAGGTGATTCACCCACCTTGGCCTCCCAAAGTGCTAGGATTACAGGCGTGAGCCACCACGCCCAGCCAAAGCCATGCTTTCAACAATGGTATGCATCATCCAAAAAAAAAAAAAAAATCCCTGTGGTGACCTACTCACCATAATATTTACATTTTATTGAACATTAACTGTGTGCTAGAAAATGTGACAAGTTCCTTATGTAGAGTATCTCATTTGAGGAAACACATTGTAAGATTGAATTAGGTGTTTTAGAGATTATAGTATGATATTGTAGCTCCAAAAGTACATAGATCTCAGACCATAGAAATTTCACTCTGTTCCCAGAAGGGAAAAAAGAAATGACAGAGATATAAAAATTTTTTCCAAGCTGTTAAGTGGTTTTTCAATAGCAAGTTGTAATATATAGGTTGAGCATCCCAAATCCAAAAAATCAAATCCAGTGAGCTTCAAAATCTGAAACTTCTTGAGTGCTGACAATGTTTAAAGGAGATGCTTATTAAAGCATTTCAGATTTCAGTGTTCGGATTTAGAGATGCTGAACCAATAAATTATAATGCAGACACTTCAAATTTTGAAAAAAAAAATCAAGTGCCTGTAATCCCAGCACTTTGGAAGGCCTAGGTGGTAGGATCATTTGCGTCTAGGAGTTCAAGACCACCTGGGCAACAAAAAAATTTCAAAAAACTTGAAAAAATACAGAAGAAAAAAAATCCAAAACATTTCTGATTCTCAGCATTTCAGAGAGGGAGCACTCAACCTGTACTATGTTGTAATCTCCTAGGAACATACTCTTGAAGAGCCAGGTATCCTAAGTGAACCTTGGCAAAGTTGAGAAATCTGTACAGTTTGTGGTGTATTTTGAAAAATTTTGTGTGCATAGGTACATACCTTATATTTGTAAGATTAATATGAACATTAGAAATCAGGAAGAATATAATGTAACACTGCACTGTTTTCTTATAGCTACTTTTCTAAAACTACATATTGTTTTTTTAGGTCCCGATCTCACAGCAAGAATCCGAAAAGGTAGGTGTATTACCTAAGACAGATAAAAGTAGTGAAGATGTCATGGTCTTTAAAAAATTTTCTTTTTTGGCCGGGCATGGTGGTGCACAGTTGTAATCCCAGCTACTCGGGAGGCTGAAGCTGGAGAATTGCTTGAATCTGGGAGGCAGAGGTTTCAGTGAGCCAAGATTGTGTCACTACACTCCAGCCTGGGTGACAGAGCGAGACTTTGTCTCAAAAAATATATGTATATATATACATTGAAATCGTTAGATGCTCAGAGTACAGATGTAAAAGGATTAAGTTTTAAAAAATAAATTTGGATTATACATTTAGGAAACGCTTTCTAAAAGGTTGTACCTATTGAAAATACAAGTAGGTTATGGTTGGATAAAATTTTGATAGATCCACTGTGGGGTAAGCAAAACCAAAATGTTTAGTATACCCTCCAATCTTGACTTTATGTGAGTTTATTGCTCATTCCTTTGAACAGTGATCACAGAAATCTTTCAGAGAGGCATTTGCAGCCTTAAAGAGCAAGACAATACTTTTTTTGACTTTCAGCGTTAAAATTTGGGGTTTGAAACCTTTCTTTATAGTTTTTGCTAGTTTGTGATACATTTTTTTGTCTGAGAAAGGCAAGGAAATATGTTGTACTTCATTCTTCCTCAGTTCTTCGCTTGTCATTCCCATTCCAATCATTGAACTTTTCTTCATGGATCCATTCCCACGTAGAATGCCCTTTCTCAGTCTTTTCTAAATTCTACCCTTCCTCTTGTTCAGATCACATCTTCTTTTTGAAACCTTCTGAGTACTCAGCTCTAGAGACTATTTCCCAAGAAATTTTCCCTAAAAAGTAGAGAATTTGTTGTTATAAAAGAAAAACCTGGCCAAGTGCAGTGCCTCACCCTTGTAGTCCCAGCACTTTGGGAGGCTGAGGCAGGCGGATCACCTGAAGTCAGCAGTTGAAGACCAGCCTGGCTGACATGGCAAAACTTCATCTCTACTAAAAATACAAAAGTTAGCTGGGTGTGGTGGCGGATGCCTGTAATCCATCTACTTGGGAGGATTGGGAGGTTCAAGTGTAAGACGCACTTGAACCCCGGAGGTTGAGGTTGCAGAGACTGTGCCACTGCATTCCAGCCTGGGTGATAGACAGACTGTCTCAAAAAAAAAAAAAAAAAGGAAGAAAGAAAAACCTTATGGTTCTGTTAGCTACATTTTTCAATGGTATTTCTGCCTAAAACACTAAAAAAGCTAAAGAACATTAATAAGTGGGACCAGTTGTGTCAGCTAATTTATGTTCACCAATAATGGTGAATTTTTGTGATCCAAGATGAGAAGTAGAAATATTAAACTATGGTACTGTTCTTGTTTACTGTTTGATTAATATAAGCTGGTCACTTTGTTGAAAACAAAGTATTGCACGTAGAACATCTTTAGATATTTGGGCCAGAAATTTAATTTCTACTCCTCTAGTCCTCCTAGATACTGTGTTTGCCTTGTAACTGGGCTCCTTACTCTCTTGCCCACACCCCTTTTTCAGCTCATTCTGTTTTTCACACATCAGCCAGAAAGAGCCCTTTAAAAGGTGAAATACATTACGTCAGCCCTCTGTTCAAACTTTGCAGAGGTTTTTCATTTAATTTGTAAGAGAAGTTAACATCTTTACGTAAGCTTTTACATGGGGTGACGGTGTGGCCCAGGGGTTCAATCTTTTGACTTCCCTGGGCCACACATCAGAGATACACTAACGATAACTGATCAGCTGAAAAAAATATTGCAAAAAAAAAAAAATCTCATAATATTTTGAGAAAGTTTACAAATTTGTGTTGGGCCACATTCAAAGTCGTACTGCACAGCATGCGGCTTGCAGGCCGCGGGTTGGACAAGCTTGGTATAGCCCAAACTGCCCTGGGATAGTTCTGGTTTATGTCTTTTATCTCAGAATATTTATTAATAGCTTCTCAGTACACTCAATAACTTATTCAGAGGCTTCTGGTTTGAATGATAAAGTTACCTAGTCATCCTCCCTGTTAAGACCCTGATGTTACTCCCTTTTGCTCACTTCATTCCAGCCACACTGGTCTTTTCCTTCAACATGCTGAGCTTTCTCTCACCTCAGGGCCTTTGCATCCAGTTCCCTCAGCCTGAAGCACTCTTCTCTGAGATGGCTGGTTCACTTGTTCCCTTTTTTCTTCTTTCAGCTTTGCTTCAGTGCCATCCTATCAGAAAAGCCTTCCTGTTTATTCCGTATAAATATTACCACTCTTCCCTCTTCACTCTACATAATACATCTTAAAAATTTTTTTGAGATGAAGTTTTGCTCTGTCGTCCAGGCTGGAGTGCAGTGGCACAATCTGGGCTCACTGCAAGCTCCTCCTCCCAGGTTCAAGTGATTCTCCTGCCTCAGCCTCCCTAGTAGCTGGGGTTACAGGCACCAACACCACACCCTGCTAAGTTTTTTTCACACCCTGCTAAGTTTTTTTTGTATTTTTAGTAGAGACAGGGTTTCACCATGTTGGCCAGGCTGGTCTTGGACTCTTGACCTCAAGTGATCTGCCCACCTCGGCCTATCAAAGTGCTGGGATTACAGGCATGAGTCACCATGCCTGGTAATAGATCTTTTTTTTAAGTCACCTGACATGTCTTTATTTACTGCCTGCAAACCTGTATGGATTCCTTTCTGGAGCATAAGCGCTAAGTGTTTAGGAACTTACTTGCTACTCACCCTCTCTTAGTACCTGGAACAGTGCAAAAAGACCTAGTGAATACTCTTTGGATAAATTATCTAGAATTTTTAAAAAGATGAATAAAGTTATACATTGGAAGAAGTAGCATTCATAATAACTCAAAATGAGTGGTTAAACAAAAGATCATTTGATAAGAGTTTTATATTTTTTCCCTCTGCCTCCTTTTGGAATTATTCTTTTTAACTGTGGAAATACTTTGTTTTTTGAGAGAGGGTCTCACTCTGTCGCCTAGGCTGGAGTGCCGGTAGTGCTAACACAGCTCACTGCAGCCTCAATCTCCCAGGCTCAAGCAGTCTTCCTTCCTTAGCCTCCTGAGTAGCTGGAACCACAGGTGTGTGCCACCATGTCCAGCTAATTAAAAAAAATTTTTTTGTCGATATGAGGTCTTCGTATGTTGCCCAGGCTGATCTTGAACTCCTGGGCTTAAGCAGTTCTCCCACCACAGCCTCCCAAAGTGCTGGGATTACAGACACAGGCTACTGTGCCCAGCTAGAAATACTCTCTTTAAGTGTGGCTAAAGCTACACTCATGTCATATACCTTTCTTTGACTATAATGTTGATATAAGCTGAATGCTTTTAAACATCGTTTATAACAAAGTAATCAGTTGAAGATAAACCCTATTTGTAAACTATCTCATCTGTATAATATGATTTTGAACTTGCTGTATCAAATTATGAGCAAATCTCACATTCTTATAAAGTGACTTAAACAGTTATTGAGGTATAAAATATATACCATAAGATTTACTCTGAAGTCAGTGATTTTTTAGCAAATTTACAGCTGTGCAACTGTCACCATAATCCAGTTGAGAACATTTTCATCATTCTTAAAGTGCCTCTTCTAACAAAGTTGTATGCCTCTCTTTTCCCTTGTTTTCTGTCACGTTTATGTCCTCTGTATGCCATTTCCATCCTCATCACATACCCCGACCCACCCCAAGTTAGTTTGTGACCTGGTGGAGGCTATAAAAGTGTCTTACTTTCTGGGTTTTTTTTCTTTTTTAAAAATATTTTTATTTTGCCAGCACCTGGATCGTAAATCTTCTGGCTGTTCAGAATTTTTCCTTCTATACTTCTATATGTAGAAGTATATTTTTTGGCAATCTGAGTCAAGTCTCCTCTCAAAAATTATTTTTGTAAGTTTTCTTTCTCCCAAACTGTGTTCCTTGAATAGAGAACTGTCTTTACTGTGTATGTTTTGTCTTGCTCTCTATCGCCCAGGCTGGAATGCCGTGGTGTGAACACAGCTCACTATAGCCTTGGTTTCCTGGGCTTGGGTATTCTTCATGCCTCAGCCTCCCAAAGTGCTGGGATTATAGGTGTGAGCTACCACTCCTGGCCCTTACTCTGTCTTGATTACAGTGCAACTAGGCATGCATATTGTGGGCATTAAATACTTACTTCTGTGGTTATCTCACCTTTCTAATTCAGAGAGAGAGTAATTAATTTATCCTGAACAGTATTCTTCCTCATCTCTTCTGTCCAGGTCTGTCAGGTACATATTTAATTTCTAGAGAATACAAAAAATGTTCAAAATAAAATCTTTAAATGAAATTCATAATGCATCTAAATACAGTCCCTGGCATATAGTAGTGGTTCAAAGTTGCTTTCACTTGAAAAACTATTTCTGATATAAATTTATATAGTACTGATTGATCTCTGAGAATGATCAGTGTCTTGTTTTTCATGTTGTTGTTGTTTTTTTTTTTATTAAGACAGAATCTCACTCTGTTGCCCAGGCTGGACTGCAGTGGTGTGATCACAGCTCATTGCAGCAGCCTTGACCTCCCAGGCTCAAGTGATCCTCCCACCTCAGCTTCCTGAGTAGCTAGGACTACATGCATATGCCACTGTGCCCAGCTAATTTTTGTATGTTTTATAGAGACAGAGTTTCGCCATGTTGCCTAGGCTGGTCTTGAAATCCTGAGCTCAAGCGATCCTCCTGCCTTAGCTTCCCAAAGTGTTGGGATTACAGGTGTGAACCACGGTGCCTGGCTGAGAATTATTAGTGTTTTATTTTTGAATTCTAATATGTAGTTATTAACACACCAGCAATTTAGTGTAGAGTTAGCCGACTTGCAATATAATTGGCATTAAGAATACTAAAAAAAAAAAAAAGTTTCTCTTTAAAGAATAGGCTTTAATAAATGAGAAATGTATTACTTACAAAGGTAAAAACAAAATAACATCTTATCTGGTAGATCCAGGTCCAGAGAGCATCGCAGACATCGATCTCGCTCCATGTCACGTGAACGCAAGAGGAGAACTCGATCTAAATCTCGGGAGAAACGCCATCGCCACAGGTCCCGCTCCAGCAGCCGTAGCCGCAGCCGTAGCCACCAGAGAAGTCGGCACAGTTCTAGAGATAGGAGCAGAGAACGATCCAAGAGGAGGTATTAATGTGTCAATCAGAGGATATGGAGCTACCTTAATGTTTTAGAATTGGTTATGTTTACTTATGTTACTTATGTTTCGAGTTTAGATTATTGGTTTGAAACTTTTGCATCTGGTAATATGTACACATTTGTGTGTGGGTATAAAACATTTTTCTGTGAATATATGGGTAGTTTTGAATATACTTAATGAGCCAGAGCAAGAAATTGGAACCAATATGTGCAGAGGTTATTGCTTTTCTCTGCTGAGTATGTCTTGGAAAAAAGTTCTTTAGAGGTAAATAATTTTAAGTACAAATGCCCTTAGTATGGATCAGCAAATTAGGGGCTCTGAGAAGTTCTTCATTAAAAGTTGTTTCGCTTTGATTTGAGCTGGGATGCTTTCTCAGAGCAGACACATTCTAGTATATTCTTGTTTAATCTGCACTATAAATATGTATTGTTACATACCTTTAGCTTGGCAGGGCAGACTCATAATCTTAAGGAAGTTTCAAGACTTTGTTGGTCTAATGAAAAAATTCAAAAGATGCAGACATAGGGTAAGGTATGTTTGAGGACTTGAGTGTTAAGAATAGGCAAAGGATTATAATGTGGTAGAGGAGTTCAGCACTCATAGTCTGTACAGATCAAACTCTCAAAACTTCTCAGGTCACATGATGGCCCTTAAACCAGGTAATTTCTGTGTAATGCAAGCCATGTTTAAAATTGCTTTTTTCTTGATAACTATTCTTAAGTATATGTGTGATAAACATTTTTTGAGTGCCTGGTACCTACTAGTCTTACATACTCTGTGGATTACTCCACATAAAATCTATAATAAAATCCATGGAAAGCTGTTAAAATCTTTCCCCCTTTTCTTTGACTCAACTTTTCATTCCCTGAAATCACTCACAAGCTGAGTTTGTTAATAGGCTCTCAAACGATATTTTATTTCATATATTCTGGCCATGTTTTTAGTAGTCCTTAAGGTGGTTTTAATAATAATTGTATACGTTCTACTGTACTAGACTTAGAAAAACATAATAAAGACATATAACATAGTTGAACAACTTTAAGTTGCTCTAAGAAGTTTCCTAAGTGAGGCTGGGCATGGTGGCTCACACTTGTAATCCCAGCACTTTGGGAGACTCTGGCGGGCAGATCACTTGAGATCAAGAGTTCAAGACCAGTCTGGCCAACCAACCCCATCTCTATTAAAATACATACATTAGCCGGGCATGGTGGCGCATGCCTATAATCCCAGCTTCTCAGGAGGCTGAGGCAGGAGAATTGCTTGAACCCGAAGGCAGAGGTTGCAGTGAGTCGAGATTACATCACTGCACACCAGCCTGGATGACAGAGTAAGACTCTGTCTCTCAAAAAAAAAAAAAAAAAAAAAAAAAAAGGCTTTCTATGTGAGTTAGAACACAGGACTGACAATAATTAGACTGGCATAAGACTACCACATGTTATAAAAGCTCTAAACTGCTTATTATAGAGTAAATGGTCCAAGAGTTTAGATGAGGCATATAACAGAGTAATCAAAAATGGCTTCAGATAGGCAATAAAATTTGAACAGGTAGAATCAGCTAGGAAAAAGATATTCCATATAGAGTGAATATCCTAGGCAAATGCAGAAAATGAGCAGGAAGTTTATGAGGGACAGTGATTTGTAGGCCTCTTATCTCACACCCTTGAAACTGGATTTTGGGGTCTACTCTCAGTGCAGTGTTCAGAAATAAGCATTTTTTAAAAATTAACTGTTTTATCTGCACAATGAATTTTCAGAATTATCCTGTTAGGTGATGGAAGGTTTAGACATTTTCTTGTGTCAATCCGCCCAACTGTCGTTGTTGGTGTTGCTGAACTCTTAAATGTCTTTATTGGTGGTGGGTATGGGAAGGATGGGAGTGAAGTTCCCTCATCTTCGATTGTGTTGTCTTAGTCCCTGATGCTTCCTGCATTTATGAAGCTGTATAGGAAATTTTCCACCATACTACATGATATCCCTCGTATCTAAGATGTCAGCATGTTCATAAAGAGGATTATTTTTGTAAAACTATTAAAGGTTTTGCTTTTATTAAGCACTTTCTCATCTTTGAATTCAAATTATTCTCTTTTAAAGCATCATTCTTTGTTTTTACGAAAAATTATCAGATAATTGCTGTTAAAACCTACTTTGGTATTACATACAACATCAAGTTATTGCTATATATTTGGGTTTAATTTTTCAAGGTAAAGGTCCTCATTTGAAAGCCTTTTATGTTTTGCCGTTCTCCTTTTCCTTCTCTGAAATACTGGTCTCTGATATAAGTAGATTGCCTTTGTGACTTCTTCCTGGCAACAGTACCCTGTGTAAATGAGGACCATTTGTAGCTTTCTTTTTGCTCTGTTCAAACATGTTCAAACAGACTTTGTAGTCTGACTTTGGGTTCATTGGTTTTGGCTAAGTAATTTATTTATTTTTTTGAGAAGGAGTCTCACTCTGTTGCCCAGGCTGGAGGGTAGTGGCGTGATCTTGGCTCATTGCAACCTTCAACTCCTGGGTTCAAGCGATTCTCCTGCCTCGGCCTCCCAAGTAGCTGGAATTACAGGCCCATGCCACCATTAACTGGCTAATTTTTGTATTTTTAGTAGAGACAGTGTTTTGTCTTGTTGGCCAAGCTGGTCTCAAACTCCTGACCTCAGGTAATCTACCCACTTTGGCCTCCCAAAGTGCTGGGATTACAGGTGTGAGCCACTGCATCTGGTCTTGGCTAAGTAATTTAATTATCCCACCTGTCTTTCCCCATCTACTAAGTGGAGATGTTAAGAATACCTGCTCTAAGATTATTGGCAGTTTGAGTAAAATAGTGTATGGAAGCCGCTTATGTGTGGGACATCGTAGTTGATACTCAGCTCATAGTTGTCTTTCAGTTATTATTACTGACCCTGGGACTGTTTAGCATCTAGTGTCCTTATTTTTAGGTATCATTTCTACCGTCTCTTTTCATATTTGATTCCAACAAAGGCAATGGATAGGGCTAGTGTCGACTTGAAATTACTAGTCTTGGCACTATGTGATTTTTCTTTTTTTTTTTTTGTTTGTTTGTTTGAAATGGAGTCTTGCTGTGTCACCCAGGCTGGAGTGCAGTGGTGCGATCTAGGCTCACCGCAGCCTCAGCCTCCCAAGTAGCTGGGACTACAGGTGTGCACCACCATACTCAGCTAATTTTTTGTATAAGTACAGATGGGTTTCATTCACTATGTTGGCCAGGCTGATCTTGAACTCCTGACCTCATGTGATCTGCTGGCCTTGGCCTCCCAAAGTGCTGGCGTGAGCCACCACACTCAGCCTTTTTACATCACTTTAAGTTTATTAAACCATTAAGTAGAATGGTGAAAGTTGATATTATTTAATTTTAGAACTTTTGTTTAACCCTCAACTATATTTCTAAAATGTAACAGTCATATTTTTTATTTTTCTTAAAGTATTACTTATTCAGATTCTTGGTAGTGCCTCAGATCCTAATTCTGAGTATGGGTGAAGTGAGATAATTATGTAAAAGTACTGTGTCACCTGTAAAGAACCAAATAAATGTAATTTGTTGAATTCTAGATGTTGGAAGTATAGAAGATTCCATGTTTATTCTGATTTCATAATATGTTTGGTTTTCCTTCTAATTGTTATTTACCTTTCTTTTTGAAGTTGGGTATGGGAATGGAGAGGGTAGTAAACAGTTAATGGCTAATCAAGATTTATTAGTGTGAGCATCTTTGTCTTTTTTTATTTCCCCCTTGTTGGTTGAATAAGCTAACTCAAGATGAGTAGATTTTAAAAATAAAGTGCTTATTTAAATCCATATTACTAATAATTGAGTAGTAATCTTATCTAAGTCAGGTGTTGGCAGACTGTTGCCGATAGGCCAAATCTGGCCGGTAGCCTGTACAACCAGCAAGCTATGGATGGTTTTTACATTCTAAAAAGAAAAGGAAGAACACTGCCACAGAGATTGCATGGAACCGCAGCACCCCAGATATTCACCATCTGGCCTCTGTTCTAAGTCGTTTAAAATTTAGATAATACCTTTTACTTTTTAAAGCTATTATCTATATATTATTTTTTATATTAAAATACCTTTTATGAATTGGAGAAACTGTGTTGTCTCTGAGATAATGAGAGTAGCCTGTAAGAAATTATTTTAGCCTTCTGACCCGCAGCTATTTGTTTTTCACCCATCTTCTTGTTTTCGTGCCCTTATCAACTATGGTAGTGCACTGTATTTTGTCAGAAAACTGACTCCTCTGTCTTGTGTATATTCTTCGATATATCTTCAGCTATCAAAAGCTTAATATTTATCCTATTCTTTAATTTGGGTTTTTGGGTTTCCCAACATATTTTGCTCCTCAAATTAATATTTTTCAGATCCTCAAAAGAAAGATTCAGAGACCAAGACTTAGCATCATGTGACAGAGACAGGAGTTCAAGAGACAGATCACCTCGTGACAGAGATCGGAAAGATAAGAAGCGGTCCTATGAGAGTGCTAATGGCAGATCAGAAGACAGGAGGAGCTCTGAAGAGCGCGAAGCAGGGGAGATCTAACTAGCTGTGTACATTTCTTCAATCCTTAAGCTTCCTATGGAGTTACGTACTATTGTTTAGTTCACAGCTGTTCAGGGTGACAGTAAGCAGATCCAGACACCAGATCCAGCTAGGCTAGATGTACAGTATCTAACTTGATCTGAACTGAACCTGTTTTCCTTGATGATACCTAAAACTACATCCATAGTTTCTGGTGAACCTGTAATACAGTTCTGAAAGTACCGTTTTATATAATAAGATGCTGATCTCTTTATTCTTTCAAGTAAGTGATAGTGAACAAATTGTGTTACTTGCCTTGGAATTTTTTGAACATTTGTAAAATGCTGTCTTCCTAGTCCAAACAGCTGCAGTTTTGGTCATTTTCATTTTAATTCTTCTTTCTCTGACTTTGTATCCCTTAATACCTACACTCTCCAATTGTAAGAGAAGGGGGGCAGGGAGGCAATATAGCTTCCATTCTAAGGCTCTACTCCTGTTATGAATTACTAGTGATTACAGTTCAGAGCATTAATCCTGGAATGTGTGCTGGAGAAATTTAAAATACTGGGTTTTTTGTTTAATGGTGCCTATTTAGAGTTGGAAATTGAACAGCTGTTGCATTACATACTTTTGCTTTTTTATTGAAATTTTGAAATCAGACTTGTCTTGATTTTTCTGTTCTGTTGAATTGCTATATTCAGGATGTTCTTGGGGGGTGGGGGCAGGGACTCTTCGTAATAAGCACTTGTTTTATTTTGTGTGTGTGGAGTATAAAGGCTACACCCTTATTGTAAAACATAATAAAATGAAAGAAACAATCACCACCACCATTATTAAACTGTAACTTGTCTAGTAAATTGTCACTAGAACTATTTGCTGTGGGCATTTCCTCTATTCTGTTATATCATTAATAGTGCCTTACTGTGCAAGGCACCAAAGGACATAAATATGTACTTGCAGAGATTCCAGATGAGCTGTTCACGTGGGCCCCTTGCTGACTATATTCCAGCCACATCAGGGTTGTTTGTAGTGACCATTATAGAGAAGGAATGAACCTGTAGAAGAAATTGGTGTGTTCTTATTCTCATTCAGCAAACCCAAATAAAAACAGTATATGTAACCAACATAATCAGACTTAAGTTTCTGCATTGAAGAGTTGTATATCCACTAGTAACTTTAACTGTAATTGGCAGGTATCACTTGTGATTCTGGAAATTCTGAGGAACAAAAAATTCCTTAAGTAATGAAATTAGTATCTTATTATAGTGGGTATAATTAACTAAGGCCACCTTCCAAGAACTGTTAATGTCCTTCATCCCCAAGTTTGACAGATTTTATGTCACAGGCATGTGGGCCCCTGTGAAGGTGGTGAGACAATGGGAAACTAAGGCCATTCTAAGTTATACCAGATTTACATTAAAAAAAAAAAAAAAAAAACTCTCATCAAGTTCATTTGCCAAACTGTGCTTCATTAACTGAAGGTTTTCTGCCATATTTGGTTCCACACATGCAATTTATATGGCATTTAATCCAAGAGCCCTATCTGCATCAATGTCCCATTTCCCTTCTATTTTTGGTTGCTGAGAAATATTTTGTATCTGCTTTGTTCCTGGTAGTCTGTGCTGTTCTAAATCTTTACAAGCACTTCGGATTTAGTACATTGGGATTTGGAGTAAGATCAAAAGGACTAGCTGGTTGATGCAAGGAAGAATCTGGGACCTGGCCCATTAAGAGTAGTATTTCTGAACTTTCTGAACTCTAAAACGCATGTTCAGTTGGAATTGAACACTTGTAGAGGTAACACAGGTCTGTATTATCAGTGGTTACTGCAGTTATGGTTTCTAGGTGATACAGGCTGCCCCAACACCAACAGGGCATGACAGTCATGAAGTGCACTGTCACTCGGGCCGTGCACCACAGGAGACCACTTCAACTGCAGGGCTCTTTGCATGACTGATGCCACTGAATTAGAGTAACTCTAAAATCTCAAATCTTTATATCACTTTGTTATATACAACTTTTGGTCTTTCTGTGTTGGTGACTGGTAGAAAGGATAACTTGTCCCTCTGGGGGGTGTTTTACTAGATTTTTACCTTCAGTAAGCTTTCCTTCATTTTGCTGTTATCAGGTAGTACCCCAAAGCCCCTTTGCTGAGCTTCTCAACACCAACTAAACCTACGGGGAAAAGCCTCCTTACATAGGCATGTGTGTATGTTTGTCTGTTTGTTTATTTGAGACAGAGTTTCTCTTGTTGCCCAGGCTGGAGTGCAATGGTGCGATCTTGGCTCACTGCAACCTCCGTCTCCTGGGTTCAAGTGATTCTCCTGCCTTAGCCTCCCAAGTAGCTGGGATTACAGGCACGCACCACCACGTCCAGCTAATTTTTGCATTTTTAGTAGAGACAGGGTTTCGCCATGTTGTCCAGACTGGTCTGGAACTCCTGGCCTCAGGTGATCCCCCTGCCTTGGCCTCCCAAAGTGCTGGGATTAAGGCATGAGCCACCTTCCTCGTCCTACCCCTGCCAGGCTTGTTTTTTAAACAAAGACTTTCTTCCTTGTTATTAGGCCTAAAACCAAGGTTAATTTACCTTTACCTTTTCCAAGTTCATCTTTCCCCTCCATGTTACATTTTAAGAATCTTTTTTTGGCCGGGCAATGTCAGTCAGGCAGGTCTTGAACTCCTGACTTCAGGTGATCTACCCACCTCGGCCTCCCATAGTGCTGGGATTACAGGCGTTGAGCCACTGTGCCTGGCCAAGAATCTATTTTTAATAATAGCTTTCAACATTGGCCTTTTGAGCTATCGCCAAGTATGTATTACAATTTCCACAAACACTTTTGCCATTTGATGTAGTAGTAAATTCTTTCAAAATGGTTTTTAGGTAATGGTTATGTACATCTTTTAAGTTTTTCCAAATAAAGGTTGGTTATAATTGTTAAATGTTTATAGGGTTTTTTTTGTTTTTTGTTTTTGTTTTTAAAGGTAGGGTCTTGCTGTATTACCAAGCTGGAATGCAGTGCATGATCTTAGCTCACTGCAATGTCAGTCTTGGGCACAAGTGATCCTCCCACTAAGAAGCTAGGATTTCAGGCATGTACCACCATGTCCAGCTGATTGAAAAAAAAAAAATTTTTTTTTTTGTAGAAGCTGGGTGTACTGGCTCATGCTTGTAAATCCAGCATTTTGGGAGGCTGAGGCAGGCAGATCACTTGAGGTCAAGAGTTCAAGACCAGTCTGGCCAACATGGTGAGACCCCATCTCTACTAGAAAAAAAAATACAAAAATTAGCCAGGTGTGGTGGCACGCGCCTGTAGTCTTAGGAGTCTTATTCAGGAGGCTTAAGGCATGAGAATAGCTTGAACTCGGGAGGCAGAGGCTGCAGTGAGCCAAGGTCACACCACTGCACTCCAGCCTAGGCAATAGAGTGAGACTTTGTGTCAAAAACAACAACAACAACAAAAATTACCCGGGCGTGGTGGCACATCCCTGGAATCCCAGCTACTCCAGAGGCTGAGGCAAGAGAATCACTTGAACCCTGGAGGCAGAGGTTGCAGTGAGCAGAGATGGCACCACTGCACTTCAGCCTGGGGAACAAGAGTGAAACTCCCATCTCAAAAAAACTGTAGAGATGGAGTCTTGCTTCATTGCTCAGACTGGTCTCCAACTCCTGGGCTCAAGCAATTCTCCCACCTCAGCCTCCCAAAGTGCTGGGTTTACAGGAATGAGCCACTGCACCCAGCCTGTTTATAGATACATTTTTTTTAGCTTTAAAAATCCAATATTACAAAGTTAAAAAAAAAAACATATCTAGGCTGGGCATGGTGGCTCACACCTGTAATCCCAACACTTTGAGAGGCTGAGGCAGGTGGATCATAATGTCAAGAGATCAAGACCATCCTGATCAACATGGTGAGACCCTGTCTCTACTGAAAATACAAAAATTTGCTGGGCCTGGTGGCACGCACCTATAGTCACAGTTACTTGGGAGGCTGAGGCAGGAGAATCACTTGAAACCAGGAGGCGGAGGTTGCAGTGAGCCAAGATCGTGCTACTGCACTCCATCCTGGTGACAGAGCGAGACTGTCTCAAAGCAACAACAACACACACAAAAACCATTTACCGAATGGGATATTCAGCTGTTAGGGCTATCCCAGTTGTGAAACCATTGAAACTTGTCCCTTCAACTGGTAAACTAGCCCTGGCTACTTGAGTGCCTGCCCCCAACACAAGACCAGGACAGCCAGGAACCTCCAGAATAGTTCACTACCACGTGCTATACTGACTTAAATAGTTTGAAACACATTTTTAATGTCTGTTTTGTTTCTGAAGAAGCAGAAGCTATTTGATGTAATAAATTCTTTCAAAAATGGTTTTTAGGTAATGGTTATCTACCTTAAGTTTTTTCAAATAAATGCTGTGGGTTTTTTTTTTTTTTTTTTTTAAGACAGGGTCTCTGTTGCCCAGACTGGGGTGCAGTGGCACAATCTTGGCTCATTGCAGCCTCAACCTCCTGGGCTCAGGCAATCTTTTTGCATCAAGCCCCTGAGTAGCTGGGACGACAGGCGTGTGCCACCCTGCCTGGCTAGTTTTAGTAGAGACAGGGTTTCATTAGGTTGGCAAAGCTGATCTCCAACTCTTGAGCCCCAGTGATCTGCCTGCCTCAGCCTCCTAGAGTGCTGGGACTACAGGTGTATGCTACTGTGCCTGGCCTACATCATGATTTTATTATATCTTCACTATTGATAATTAAAATTTCCTGGGGTATAAATAAGGCAATATGAAGTTGCCCTTTCTCAGTATTTTTCTTTGTACTGCCTGTTACTTGAAAAAGCATTTTCTCCTTCGGGGGAGTTAGGAGAGGCTAGAGAGCTGAGAGAACAGGGTTTCCCTTGGCAGAGGCTGAGTGGGGGAGACCAGGCAGGGGTCTGTCAGCAGAGTAGTACTGGGCCATGCATGAGAGGGGGCTCTGGGGTCAGCAGGCAGCACACCGGCATGTTCTCCAGGTAGCAGCAGAAACATTAGGGTGTTAAGAGGTTTTGGGTCTACAAGCATATCTGAGGATCAGAACAAGCCAATGGCCAGCACTGTAGGATTTAGGCTGAGTAAGGCACTGAGACTCACAGAATTGGGCTGTCAGTCAAGCAAGAATCCAAAAGATGGGGCCAGCCAAGTAGAAGTCAAAGGCTGGTGCCGGCACCAAATCTGCTCTCACGCTCCTTTGGGAGACTGGTTCTTCAAGTCTCAAATGTTGTTGACACGTGTCTCTGGATGCTGTTGGCTGGCCACCTGTAAAAAAATATATACTAAATGGGCTAAACTCTAAAGGGACCTATTGGCTCATGTGACTGAGTTGCATGCCAGCTTCATCTCTTGGAATAGCACGAGCCCTATATCCGTAGGAAGAGAAACCATTCCATCTTGTGCCTCTTAAGAGCACGGCAACTTTTCCCAGAAGCTTTTGGCAACCTTTTTCTCACACCTCTGTCCCTGGCACAGAGACCTACACAGATGATGCTCAATGAATGCGGAATGAATTAATGAAGTGCCTCATTGTTTCCAACATACATTAACCCACACGATCTCATTTGGTTCGAACAACAATCCTGTGGTAACGCGCAGGGACTGCATCCTGTCACCATCACGCCCGTTTTCCAGAGTAGGAAGCTGAACCATGCTGAGTAACTAATGAGAAGTCAGGACAGAGTCAGCCAACACCTTTTTGATTCTAAGCCCAAGGCTCTTCCTGGCATAAAGATTGTGATAGGTTTGTCTCACCTGGGAGTGGCAAGAAGAGAGCAACAGAAATGTCCATTGAGGAAACAAAAAGGACTGAAATCAACGAAGCAGGGTAACAACTGCAAGTATTGTTCCATTTCCAGCACCTTTTATTATGGCCTCGTCGTATCTCTCATGCTGATTTTAACAGATAACCTGTGTTTTCCAAATAACATGGTATATATGAGTGACCATTTTTTGTTTTGAGACAGGGTCTCACCATGTTGGCCAGGCTGGTGTGCAGTGGTGCAGACGGCTTACTATAACTGACCTCCTGGGCTCAAGTAATCCTCCTCTCTCAGCCTCCTGAATAGCTTCACTCCCACCCACTACCCCCCTCTTGGCTTTTTTTTTTTTTTTTTTTTAATTATTTTTGCAGAGATGGGATCTTGCCATGTTTCCCAGGCTGGTCTCAAACTCCTGAGCTCAAGTGATCCTCCCACCTTGGCCTCCTAAAGTGCTGGGAGTGTAGGCATGAGCCACCCTGCCTGGCCAGTTACATTTTTGATTTCCTGAAATTTTTGTTCAGAAAGTTTGATACAAATTACTTGAAATCGATATGAAAATCTACTAGGTAATGAAATATAAAGGAGACTAAAGAGATGATAACCAGTAAAAGGACTTGAACTCTGATTGGATTGTTTAAAAGGCTGGAATAACTGGAGAAATTAGGATAGGGATTAAATATGAATTTATTAATTTTATTAGGTGTAATGGTGGAATTGCAATTACATAGAAGGATATTCTTAGGAGATAAGTGCTAAAGTAATTAAGGGTGAAGTGTCTGGATGTCTGCAGCTTACTTTTTTTTTTTTGTAGTTTCCCCCTTGTTGCCCAGGCTGGAGTGCAATGGAGCCATCTTGGCTCACTGCAACCTCTGCCTCCCAGGTCCAAGTGATTCTCCTTTCTCAGCCTCCTGAGTAGCTGGGATTACAGGCTTGCGCCACCACACCTGGCTAGTTTTTGTATTTTTAGTAGAGACAGAATTTCTCCACGATGGTCAGGCTGTTCTCCAACTCCCAACCTCAGGTGATCCGCCTGCCTCACCCTCCCAGATTGCTGGGATTACATGTGTGAGCCACCATGACTGGTGGCTTACTTTCAGATGGTTCAACAATTTGATAAACACATGTATATAAAGAGCAAGTGTAACAGATTGTGCACTTTTAGATCTCAGTAGATCATTGGGCTTTTTTTTTTTTTTCAACTTTTCTGTATTTTTGAAAATTTCCACAAAGTTGGGGGGAGGAACTCTTAGATTTTCTATTTAAATCATCACTTTAGGCCAGGTGTGGTGGCTCACGCCTGTAATCCCAACACTTTGGAAGGCTGAGGTGGGCAGATCACCTGAGGTCAGGAGTTCAAGACC
>PVKP010021424.1:0-39175 GCA_004027715.1 Plecturocebus donacophilus | reverse complement strand
AACTCAATGAAATAAAACGAGAAGGCAAGATGACAGAAAAAAGGGGAAAAAGGAATGAACAAAGTCTCCAAGAAACATGGGACTATGTGAAAAGACCTAATCTACGTTTGATAGGTGTACCTGAATGTGAAGAAGAGAATGAATCCAAGCTGGAAAATACTCTTCAGGATATTATCCAGGAAAACTTCCCCAACCTAGCAAGGCAGGCCAATATTCGAGTCCAGGAAATACAGAGAACACCACAAAGATATTCCTCAAGAAGAGCAACCCCAAGGCACATAATCGTCAGATTCACCAGGGTTGAAATGAAGGAGAAAATGCTAAGGGCAACCAGAGAGAAGGGTCGGGTTACCCACAAAGGGAAGCCCATCAGACTCACAGCAGATCTCTCAGCAGAAACTCTACAAGCCAGAAGAGAGTGGGGGCCAACATTCAACATCCTTAAAGAAAACAACTTTCAACCTAGAATTTAACATCCGGCCAAACTAAGCTTCATAAGTGAAGGAAAAATAAAATTTTTTGCGGACAAACAAGTACTCAGAGATTACATCACCACCAGGCCTGCTTTACAAGAGCTTCTGAAAGAAGCACTACACATGGATGGGAACAACCAGTATCAGCCATTCCAAAAACATACCAAAAGGTAAAGAGCATCACCATAATGAAGAATCGACATCAACTAATGGGCAAAACAGCCAGCTAGCATTACCAGAAGCTGCAATTTTCGTCTCTGATAAAACAGACTTTAAAACAACAAAGAACACAAGAAACAAAGAGGGACATTACATGGTGGTGAAAGGATCAATGCAACAAGAAGAGCTAACGATCCTAAATATATACACACCCATTACAGGAGCATGCAGATACATAGGGCAAGTTCTTAATGACTTACAAAGAGACTTAGACTCCCACACAATAATAGTGGGAGACTTTAACATTACACTGTCAATATTACACAGATCAACGAGATAGAAAATTAACAAGGATATCCAGGACTTGAACTCAGACCTGGAACAACTAGACTTAACAGATATTTACAGAACTCTCCTCCCACAAATCCACAAAACATACATTTTTCTCAGTATCACATTATACGTATTTTAAAAGTGACCACGTAATTGGAAGTAAATCACTCCCCAGCAATTGCATAGCATTTCACAGGTTTAAATAAAATATTGGTTGGCTGCTTATTTGTTATTTTCATCCCCTATTCCTTCCTGTCTCCATTGTTAAGCACAATTATTGGCATAAAAGAGGTTTTTAATACCCATTTTTAGACTGTATTCTAGCCTGGGCAATAGAACAAGAATCCCACTCTCTCTCCCTCTTTCTCTCCCTCTTTCTCTCTTTCATTCTTTTTTTTTCTTTCTTTTGCTGTTTCTCCTTTTCTCTTTTTCTAAAAAAAAAAAAAAAATCTTACCCTCCAAATTAGAAATCTTGTCAATTTCATAGCAAATGTTAGTCCTTGATACTGAAAATCTTGGAGAAAATGGTATCTTTAGGAAATCTTTACCTTTGAGGACTTAATTGTCATAGAATCAAGAAACTTACCTTTTGATGCTTGAATCTCAGTGTCATATTACATGTTACCGTCTAAGGAGCTCACTGATCGAGGACAGAATATAACGTTGAACAAAATACTGATCTGGCATTTGTATGGCTTTTTTTTTTTTTTTAAAGGCTCTGCGAACATCAATAGATGCTTATGACAACTTTGACAATATCTCGCTTGCTCAGCGTTTGGAAAAACATGAACTCATTGAGTTCAGGAGAATTGCTGCTTACCTCTTCAAGGGCAACAATCGCTGGAAACAGAGTGTAGAACTGTGCAAGAAAGACAGCCTTTACAAGGTTGATAAAGTTGTGGGGCGGGAGCTGTTACACCGGGCCTAAAATGGTGTTACAAGAGATTATGTTCTATAAATAAAAGTACTGCTTTTGTGAATATACCCACCCCCCACCCCCCGAGAGAAATGTAGAACTAATGAGAACTGACTTTTAAGGGCTGTCTTATGTTAAGGCCAAACTTGTTTGGGGGAAAAAGGGCCTTTAGCTTAACTGTTCTTTCAAAATTTTAATTTGAATGATATAACCAGGAGGCTTTTTTCCCCTTTGCAAAACCAGATTTATATTGGAAAGTTTCTATTGTTTTTCTTGGTTTACTAATTCAGTATGTTGGGTCTAATATTTTTTGACTTTCACTATTTCCTTTGAATAGGATGCAATGCAGTATGCTTCTGAATCTAAAGATACTGAGTTGGCTGAAGAACTCCTGCAGTGGTTTTTGCAGGAAGAAAAAAGAGAGTGCTTTGGAGCTTGCCTGTTTACCTGTTACGATCTTTTAAGGCCAGATGTCGTCTTAGAAACTGCATGGAGGCACAATATCATGGATTTTGCCATGCCCTATTTTATCCAGGTCATGAAGGAATACTTGACAAAGGTAATCACTCTTCTAAGTGTATTCAGAACTAGTTTTCTTGCAGATATGTAAAATTCTACATGCACGTTAATTTTTTTAATGTTTTTTTCTCTAATAGAAGTAAGTCATTTAGTCGATCATAAAATATTTGTTCTTTTGAAAATTTTTTTAAATAGCTGACCAAAGACACTGATTGGAAGGGGACCTCAAATGTAGCTGTTTACCCTCAGTGTATTTATGAGGGTGAAAATAATCTGTATTTTGGGGTTTTTTTTTTAAAAGAACTATTTGATACATTTTATTTTCAAATAGCATCTTTCTCAAAATCAATTCTTATAACTCAAATATTCATAACTAGTATTATAGATTCCCTTTTATTTGGTTGGTTCCTGACTTTTAATGATGTCTGTGCCTGTTTCCCCTGGGGAAGCTGTGTGTATATTCTTAACGTCCTGTTAATCTTCTAATCTTGACAATTTTTTTGATAGTTTAACCCCTGATTTAAAAATATAGGAGGTGAACACATTAAACAAGCTGGGGGTATAATGGCCTTATAAAATTCACTGTTCATATTAGTGTCCCTTTTTGATGATAGAATATTTTTTTACTCACCCTATCTTCAGCAGTTACTAGCTTTCTCTCTGTAGAACATTTTTAAATGGTTTTAGAGGATCCTTTTCATCAAGCAAAAAACATGCTTAAAATCAGAGTCTCACATCTGATCCCTTCAGCCTACCTAAGAAGGGAAAAAAGCACTACCAACAACCTCTACTATACTGAATTTTTCCTCAGGATGCCATCTAATTAGATACCATTGTGTCTGTTTAAAGTTTTTAAAGAATTAACATTTTCTGTATCCAGTGTAAAAGAAAAAAACATGTTGCCTTATCTTAGCCATAGATGAGAATAGCTTCTTAAACATAATGCCAACTTGTGAGACCTGTCTCTAAGCTGCTGTTAACCTAAGTGCTGTAAATTTTACTAGCGATTAAGCTGCTTTCTTTCATACTGTAGCATAAATTCTTCTGCAGTAAGCTTTGAAGTTACAGACAGTTCTAAATTTTACTTCCAGTATGCCCTTTATTTTCACTTCTCTCATACCTTTTTAGTAGTTAGATATTTCTTCCCTAAACCTTTGTTGCTGATTCTACCTTTTTATGCTCAATATGGAATTTGATTTTTTTTCTAAGCTGCACCTTCTGAATTCCTTTGCAGGTTGATGCAATAAAGGAAAAGGTGAAAGTTGATTCTTTTCCATCTTTAAGTCTGGAGGACTAAGTCTAAGGAATTTGCATGATTTTTTTCCTTCCTTTTCTACACTGCTGCTGCTGCTTTTTCCCCCCAATAAATTTTCACTAAAGCCTCTGCAAGTCCCTTAAAACATAACTTTAATAGAGCTGTAGGACATTAGTAGATGTTTGCTACTAATCGGCTAATAGGCTTTAGGAAGGGCAGGAGGCTAATCAGTAGTTGGTTCACAGTCTCTCTTAAATATATTATTAAAAACTGAGTATGGTGAGTTTCCATATTAATTCCAAAGTAACAGGAAATTTCTCTTCCCTGTCAGGGTATCTGGACCATAATAGGACTATCATAATACTTAAAGTAAATTAAAACAGCCTCTGGTTTTACTTTGTGAGCTTGCCTGACAGTTGTTGAATTTATATATGTATATATATGCCCTAAAAGGCTTTTTGGGGTTTTTTTTTTTTTTAGTACTGAAGGACTGTGATCCAGTTTCTGATCTCTTGATTCTTACTAATTTTTTGCTGAAAGTAGATACAAGAGATACTAGCTGCTTTCGAAGAGACTTTCCTCATGTTTCTCCAGGTGTCCGGTTCTTATGGTGCTAGTCCATTAAGAAGAATCAAAACCTTTTTAATCACGAGAGTCAAGCTTGCTATAATTGTTGCTAAGCAACATGAATTATTTCTAACAAAGTATTAACTTCTACTTTCTATATTAAGGCATACTTCTGAAGCTACCTAAAATTTGCTCCCTGTTTATCAGTTGGCTTGTCCAAGGAGGTCAAATTCAGGCAACTTTTGGTTGCTGCTTCCTTCATTGGCTTGTCTCCATCCCAATATAAATGAAACAAACTTATGTCTGTTATCAAATTATGGTTAGAAAAGGGTGGGAAGGTAAAGGAGAGTTGAAACAAATTTAAAAGATTTGGGTGGGGGACAATGCCTTGGGATTCTGTTGAACCAAACTGGAGTCACCACTGGAACTTAGGGCAAACCTGAGTAAAATGCATTGTGTGTGAGACCCTTCAGCAGCTAGTAAGCAAGGCAGTTAGAAAGCGTGTGTGTGAAAAACAGGTAATTGAACTGCAGTGTTATGCATTGTTTTAAATGAAGCATGTACAACAGTCATTGCAATTACATCATACTATTTTTGAAACTCTTATAGCATTGCTGTGGGCTGTGTGTGTTTCTTGAGAGCCTGTATAGCAAGTCATCTTCAGATCTCACTTCTTGCTTCAGTACTTTTGCCTTTTTTTCATGCACACATACACCAAAATAACTGACTGCATGTTACTTTTCCTCTGCAGCATATTGCAGTCTTTGTGGAAAAGCCTTTTACATTTTAGTGAATTTTCAGTAGTGCAGATGGAACTGAATTCATTGACATGCTTACCTGTAGTTTTTCTTTTTAAATCCAAGGATCAGAAACTTTTGTTACAGCTCTTAACAAAAGCTTGTGTTCTTAAAAGCCTTCTCTGCTTTTTTTTTTGAGCAATCTAAATTGGATCAGTGGAAACAAAAATTGAATGTCCCTGTGCCAGAGGCTGTCCCATTATATAGAAGAATCAAAACTTTTTGCTGAGCTTGATGCTATTCCTTCAGAATTTTCCCCCTATCCCCAAACTTCCTACATCTATGCCGGGGCACTGTGATATTGCCAGCTCTTCTAAGTCTTCCATGTGTTTTTCTAATAGGACTTCCGTGTGCAACATCTGATTCAGACCTTAACTTTTAAACACATTTTCACTTCAGATTATTTTCCTTGAAAGTCTGGAAATGTATTATGCAGTGGTGGCTTTTTGATTGTTTTATTTTTCTTCTTTTTCTTTGAAGTTACTAATGTACAGGCATCCATGTATTTTTCTTTATAACTTCTGTAGCTCATTCTTGAATACTGGTTAGTTAGCAAAGCCCTATCTGACCCTTGATGGCACAGAGCTGTGCTTTAAGTTTTATTGTTTTAAGTTTGGATGCCAAAAAATGGGTATTTATGTCGTATGGTACTTATACTACATAACAGTCTTTAATTTGATATTAGGATAATTTGTAACAGATCATTTAGACTATAAAATAGGATAATAGTGTACAAAAGTAAACTAATCCATCTTCCTAGGCTAGAGAAACCACATTTCATCTGAAGGAGCCTACAGCCTACTTAGGCTTACTTTTCTCAAACTTTCAGTTCCTTAACAAATTAAGATGGATTAGACTCATTTATGGTATTTAATATGAAACAAATATAAAACAGTGCCCTAACCGTAATGGCCTACGTGAAGACTGAAAGATACTTAATTTTTAACAGTTTCGAATAGCAATTAGGTACTGCCTTAATCTTTTTAGGACCTGGTTTTTACAAACTTTTCCACTGAAGTCCTCAACTTTTTTTTTTTTTTGAGTGATTTTTCACTATTTGCCTTTTTGAAGAACATGCAGTGAACATTCATAAAGCGTTCCCCCCGTCTTATCCAGCACATTTATGACCTTGAAAAACACCAGTAATAGAAAACATTGAGATTTGAAATTTAGTTTTGCTTAGGTACAATGATAGACCAAATATAAGTCTTTGGTTGAGAGACCAGCTTTTAAATATTCAAAGACAAATATAGTGTAAAAGACAATGGAATTTGAATATTGAAGGAGATTTCCCTAATCCCAGGGTTGTAATGTCACTTCTAATTCATTACAGAATTACAGAATCAAGTCATGTTAGCCCTAGAAGAAACTGCAGATCATTTTGTTCAACCTTCTCATTATATAGAGAAGGAAATTTGAGGGCCAGTGCAATGGTTTGCCAAGGTTACACAACAGTTAGTGGAAGGATCTAGGCATTCTAACTCCTTTCTTTCACTAATGCATTTGGACTGCTCTATAGAATTACTTCTGTCTGATACTATCCACTTTGATTTAGAGTAGCTAGCATATAATAGCCATTTACTTATTTGGCTTAATTAAAAGCAAACCTTTTTGGGACAAAATCAGGCTTTCCTGATTACTTCTTAGATAATAGAGCCCACATAGTATTAAAACTTGCAGCCTTTCTTTATACAAAAAGATTGAATATGGAGCCACTTGAATCTTAAACTTCAGTCTGCAGCTATAAACAATATTAGCAGAAGCTGTACACAATTGGCAAAAAAAAAACATAGCTTATTCTGCCCAAGTACTTGTCCAGTCACTAGGCTCATTTCACTTTTTTGAATACCATTTCCTTTGGGGAGGGAAGTATTGCCAGACCATGAGTTCATTATTATCTCTGATCAGTTTTAAACTTCATTTGAAAAGTGGTTCCTTCTCATTTTCTCCCTCCCTCAGGCTGCATCCTAGCATGCCCAGTTTTAGTCTGGCGTGAGCTTTTATGGCATTTATAAATCCCTCCTTCCTGAGGGTTTATAATGACAGTGCTGAAAACCACCTTGACTGAAGTATGAACATTGCCATTGAATTTGAGGGGGCCTGAGAATGTTCTTTTTAGTCTGTTTTATTTTGACAGAATTTAACATACTAAGGCTTTTCCACTTTCTGCCATAAACCTAGGTTTATAATACTTTTGGGATGCTAATTAACATGATGTGTTTTTCTCCAGGTGGATAAATTAGATGCTTCAGAATCACTGAGAAAAGAAGAAGAACAAGCTACAGAGACACAACCCATTGTTTATGGTAATCTCTCTCTGTAACCTCAAAAAATTCATTAGACAAGTATTTAATTCTTTAGAGACTATACCTCAAGATAGAATACAACACGCTTAAGTGCAAAAGGCTTGCTAAGAAACACTGCTTTCTACTGTCTTATTTTTTTCTGAGAACAGTTGTAAAGCAGGTGTTGATATTATTTACTAAAATAATCTTAAATATAAGAAAACTCAAAGTCATTTAAGATCGTAACATGAATCTTTCCTGTCATCTGGTCCCTCATTCATTACCTGCTTATAAATTACTGAAAAAGAAATATTGATGAATTCCATTTTCAAAAGAGCAAAAGGTAACAGAAAATCCCAAGGCTGTCTTTAGTATGCTTTACGTAACGAATACTTCCTCATTTTAAATTCTAACTGGGGCAGAGAGCTGGGTAGAGTTTCCATTTGAAAACTTTCCAGAGAGATAGGATCTTCAAACTCTCAAGTGAACATTTAAGATAATTTCATGTCTTCTTAAACCTGTATGTCTGAATTACTGCCCCTTTCCATTATATAGTTGGTGAACAGATTCATTTGAACAATCACTTTGAACGGTATAGATAGAAGCACAATAACCAGGTGAGGGAACATAAAAATATGACCATTATATCTCAGGCTACTGACACAAATAATAATATATGTATTTATTATGGTTTTATCTCCTTTATATTGTAGACAAAAGATGCCTTAGGAATTTAGAGGACAGGATAGTTTTGATAAAGTAAAGTGGGTTCTTAGAGATGGGAGCAAGATGTTTAACATGTTTGAGATAGGAAACCATTCAAATCCTTAAAGGCGAAAAAGGGGCAACACAGTAGGAACAAGAAATGGTGGGGGTAATACTTGGGGGTTAACTACTGAATTTGGCTTGCCTTCAGAGTATTTTCACGAGTAGTTAAAATTTGGATTGGAATTTCAAGTAGATGTCAGTATCAAGATTAGGGATGACTTTTTAAAAACTGGTTTCCAAAAATAATTTGTTGTTATCCACAAAAAGGAAAGACGGGAAGTCTCTTGTGTTAGGATAAACCTTGATCTAGGTTTACACTGTAGTAAGAGGTTAAGAATACTTATTTTGTAAGGGTAGAGAGAGGTGTTACTTGTTTTTGCTCTCTAAGCCAGGTTCTCTATAGGTCATGTTTTCTGCATATGGTCAACAACTATTTAAACTTCATAAGAAAGAGGGTCAACATATTATTTGATAGAGGGTGTATGTTCTAATGTATTTCATACCTAAAGAATATCTGAATGTGCTCCCCCCACCCATGGAGTCTTGCTCTGTCACCCAAGCTGGAGTGCAGTGGTGCGATCTCAGCTCACTGCAACCTCCGCCTCCCAGGTTCAAGCGATTCCCCTGCCCTCAGCCTCCTGAGTAGCTGGGATTACAGGCCCATGCCTTGCTCATGGGGTTTTTTTGGTATTTTTAGTAGAGACAGGGTTTCACCACGTTGGCCAGGCTGGTGTCCAACTCCTGACCTCGTGATCCGCCCTCCTTGACCTCCCAAAGTGCTGGGATTACAGGCATGAGCCACTGCACCCGTCCCTAATGTGTCTTATTTTTAATTGCTGTCTCTGAATTGGTACTGGAGCTTCTAGGAATGATTTCGGTTTCATTGCCATTTAGACATGTTTAAATCAGAAATGTAAATCTAACTCTAAAAGTTCAATTATGTTAAAAACGTCATTTAAGCCAAGCATGGTGGCTCACGCCTATAATCCCAGCACTTTGGGAGGCCAAGGTGGGCTGAGACTTAGGCCAGGAGTTTGAGACCAGCCTGGCCAATGTGGCAAAAACCCCATTTCTACTAAAAATACAAAAATTAGCTGGGCATTCTGGTGCACACCTGTAATCCCAGCTACTTGGGAGGCTGAGGCACAAGAATTGCTTGAACCCAGGCGGCAGAGGTTGCAGTGAGCTGAGACTGCACCACTGCACTCCATCCTGGGCAACAGGGCAAGATTCTGTCTTTAAAAGAAAAAAAAAATTGATTTAAAAAACTAAGTTTTCTTGTGCTGATTTTATTGTCATGAAATATAATGTGCATGTAGATATGTGTCAAGTATAGAGTATCAGGCATATTGTGTTCAATCATAAGTAGTTCTGGCCTTTGGCCCTGCGCTGTTTGTTGCCGTTTTAGGTAGGAACTTTCTTAAGAAAGGCTGTCCTGCCAAAATTGTGACAATCAAATGTGCCCCCCATACAACTCATTGGAATTCGAGGTTGAGATTATGTTGCTAGAGGGAAGGAGATTGGAGTGTTTTAAATGCTAACAGTTTGTCCTGCCTCCTTGCCCCTGCCCTCTGCTCCTTTTTGTTTTCTTCTACTTTAGGTCAGCCCCAGTTGATGCTGACAGCAGGACCCAGTGTTGCCGTCCCTCCCCAGGCACCTTTTGGTTATGGTTATACTGCACCACCATATGGACAGCCACAGCCTGGCTTTGGGTACAGCATGTGAGATGAAAAGCTGATCCTGTAGTCACCTATTTTCGTACTGAAACATCGTCTCTACCTGCTTCTGTTTATAATGGGGGAAACAGGCAACGTGTTCTTGTAACCTTCATTTCATGAAGGACTCCTCTTTGTTTCTAACTATAAACTTGGATCATCTATGTTAAAACCTTATTTCACATTCCACATCATTTTAGAATTTATTTTCGAAGGGGAATAGTTTCAGTGTTTTATTCACTTGGGTTTTTTTGCTTCCCCCTCATTCTTTAAAGAACCGCTTAACATTCAATCTGTTGTGAAGAACCCGATTTGCACTCTGTAGTGTTTAAAGAAACAAAGAAACTCTAATATTGAATCTCTTAAATTTAGTGTATGTAAACAGCTTACAAATATGTATTGTCTAAATGCATTTAAATCTGTTTTACTCAGAGAAAAGCTAAAGCAAAAATACTGGCATATGACCATGCAAGACTGTCAGTGCCAACAAAGACAACACTAATCAGCATATCCTACACTGGATTGCTGCTCTCCAGATAATTTGAAAAATGTTACAGACAACTTGCCTGATTTTTAAATGAGCATAAAAGGCCCTCTAACCTATGCAGGTTTCCCCATTATGCATATAGAAAATGCTAGTATGTTTTGCTCACTTCATATGTAACAGGTGCCCTTATGTTGTGCTGTATCCTGTGCTTTTTCTGTGGGACCATTCCATTCAGGAGCAAAGAGCACCATGATTCCAATCTTGTGTGTGTTTACTAACCCTTCCCTGAGGTTTGTGTATGTTGGATATTGTGGTGTTTTAGATCACTGAGTGTACAGAAGAGAGAAATTCAAACAAAATATTGCTGTTCTTCAGTTTTGTTTGTGGAATTTGAAATTACTCAAATTTAAAATAAATTACTGGACTGTGGAAATAACATAGAATTGAAGTTTTAATTAAATACCACTCAAACCAAAAGAATAGTAGTTTTTATAGTTTTATATTGGATACTAAGGCATTACAAGGAGGCATGAAAGGAAGAGGAATGAGGAGACGTGTGAAGACATTGTGAATTATATCAATGTGCATTCCTGTAGTTCATTAATAAGGTACATGCAATAGTCTAAAGAACCACAGTCACTACTATAGTGGGTTGCATTTAATCTATCATCTCCAGTATTTTAACCAAGTGACACTTGAGGTTTTTATCTAAGCATTTCACTTAAATAAACAAACCATGGCTGTTATATTAACTTGAAATAAAATATATTTAAACATGTAGTTAACATGCTTTTTCTCATAATGAATTAAAAAGGTGCCCAAGTTGATCTTTTGAAAAATTGGTTGTGTGAATCCAGCTCTTGCTTATGACTGAGAATGTTCTTAAGTTCATTTCACTATCCCTTAATTCTCAATAGTTACATATAGCCCCTTACCAAGTCTTGCATTGCTTTACAACTCTCTTAGGCAAATTACCTACCATAAGCCCCACAGAAGTTTTTAAAAACTTAAAATCCCTGTTCCACCCAGTGTGTGGCTCACACCTATAAACCCAGCACTTTGGGAGGCCAAGGCAGCTGAATTGCTTGAGGCCAGGAGTTCGAGACAAGCCTAACATGGTGAAACCCCATCTCTATTAAAAATACAAAAATCAAACAGGCTGGTGGTGCACACCCACCTGTGGCCAGGCACGGTGGC
The DNA here is from genome assembly GCA_004027715.1 of Plecturocebus donacophilus. Lineage (NCBI taxonomy): Eukaryota > Metazoa > Chordata > Mammalia > Primates > Pitheciidae > Plecturocebus > Plecturocebus donacophilus. The sequence continues at coordinate 27,704 of PVKP010021424.1, read as the reverse complement.
TCACACCTGTAATCCCATCACTTTGGAAGACCAAGGCGGGTAGATCACCTAAGGTCGGGAATTCAAGACCAGCCTGACCAACATGGAGAAACCCTGTCTCTACTAAACATAAAATTAGCTGGGCATGGTGGCGCATGCCTGTAATCCCAGCTACTTGGGAGGCTGAGGCAGGAGAATCACTTGAACCCAGGAGGCGGAGGTTGTGGTGAGCCGAGATCACATCACTGCTCTCCAGCCTGGGCAACAAGAGCGAAACTCCATCTCAAATTTAAAAAAAAAAGATCCCAGCTATTACTCAAGAGGCAAGAAGCTAAGCCATGAGAATCACTTGAACCTGGGAGGCAAAGGTTGCAGTGAACCGAGATCACGCCACTACACTCCAGCCTAGGTGACAGAATGAGAGTCTGTCACCCTGTTTAGTTTCTGTTTAGTTTCATTCAGGACATTAAGTGAAACTGTTAAAGTGCGGGTCAGTGAAGAATACAATGGTATCCTTGCTTTGATTTGTGGGAGGTGCCATCAGTTTTCCCCACCATTGCTTTTGCACCATCAGTGCAAATATCAACACAGGGAAAAAGAAAATAATAGAACTATGAAAACATTTTTGACTCTGGAGACCCCATGGGTTCTGCAGAGTATACTTTGGGAACTGTAAGATTATGAGCCCTACAAAATACTAAGTACAGTTGAACTAGAAAACAAGCACATATCCACAATTACCAGAATTTTCATAGTATTCCTCTTAGTAGATATGCCATGACTGATCAGTTACTTAGCCACCCCATGCCATCCTGTTGGGAATGCCACTGTCTTTGAATTTGGAGCCATCAGTCTTATCTGAGGCAAACCTCAGAAATTACCTGAGCCAGAATTATGCAATTAGCATTGAGTTCAACTCAGTCCTAACCATTGCATTTTGTTGCATCACTTTTGGAGCCAGTAAACATTGTTTGTTTAGAAATAGTTGCTATTGTGGCATCATTACAGTTACAATTTCTTCTATGCTGTCGTATGCCTGTGCAAAGTGTATAAAATGGATCAAATATTAGAACTTTCAAGACTGTCTTTAGCGTTCTGCCCACAGTCTTCCACTAATGACCTTAGACCTTGAGATTGTGCTATAATGCTGCTTATAATGAAGTTAATGATAGAGAGTTGGAGCCACTTAAAATGAGCCCATTACCAAAATTCTCCCTGGCATCATTACAGTTCTCAGGGATATACTGATTTTAGAAACTATTGTCAGTATCCTCCTAAAAGAAGGCTTTAAAGAAAAACAGTTTCAGGCCGGGAGCAGTGGCTCATGCCTGTAATCCCAGCACTTTGGGAGGCTGAGGCAGGCGGATCAGGAAGTCAGAAGTTCGAGACCAGCCCAACCAACGTGGTGAAACCCCCGTCTCTAAAGAAAAGAAAAACAGTTTCTAACAAGATGACAATCAGGAAGCTATGTGGCCTGGGAAGTTGGGACCCTCTGCCTCATATTCTGGGTAACTGTTATAACATTGTAATTAGGATTGTACAACTGTATCTAAAGATTAAGGGGGAAAAAGGCACCCTTAATTGCCTGATTCTTTAAGTTCTAGGAAAAAAACTAGCAGGGATGACAAACTACATTCACTTTATAGTTACCATAAATTCTTTGCTGGGCCCACCCATTTCCATCTGTAAGGTCCATAAGGTTACTCCACAAGGATCAATGGCTTCACTGTTACAAGAAAGGGGGAAGTGAGAAATTTTAATAGGCTGTGATTTAGAACGACTGCTGATAACCTTCAGCCAGTATGTGTCAGGGAAGGTGAACATGAAACACTGCACAGTCTATCAATGCTATAAAACCTCAACCTTGAGACAAAAATTCAAACAGGTTATAAACCATTGGACTCCAATGAGGGTGGCCGTGATCTATTAATAAAGTAGGCTATCAATCATCCAAGAAGCAACAGCAGGGGAACAAACTGCAGCTTGCCTCTAGTGGGAATACCTTGAACCTCGACCTCCAGGGGGACAGCGGCATAGTCTCAGGGAAGGGCTACTGCAGTTTGCTCCCTTTTAATCCAATTGTATCATAACCTGTTTCTTTCATCTTAAATATTTGTTTCAGCCTGTCACTTGAACCACCAAGACCATTTAACCAAAGTACTGTTTTTAAACTCAAGATGACAACTCTTAACTGCCAAGCATAGAACATGGGAATAGGTTTTATTTTCATCTCAAGAACATTTTTAAGTTGGGAGAAGAAATTCAGCTTTTGTCACAATTTGACAAGCTTCAAACACTTGTGATGGAGGGGCTGTCATCAAAGTACACCTAGTAAAGTTTTAGGTGACCAGTGACTTTGTCAATTAGGTCTGCTGGTCCTGGCCCAATTCCTAGGACAGTTTGAGAGCCTGGTGCAATTTGAGTACGTCCAGCATCTTGGATTAAACTTACAGTCAGTCCTAGCATTTTCGCATGGGTCAATAATGCAATCAGGGTTTCTTCATCAGGAGCTTTGACCACCACCTTGGGCTGGCCACAGTATTCCCACTGTTTGAGCACTTCAGGATTTCTTCTTTGAATCTGCTTGTAGGCGGAAACAGCAGCATGAGAGCACTGGGCAGCCACTTTTCCTTTTCCCATCTTTAAGTCATTTCGAACCACAAGAATCATCTTGTACTCCCCACTTTCTCCCAAGATGCTTGCTTCAGTTTCAGTCTGTGTTTGTGTCTTGCTCATCCTGCTTTTGGGGAGCATCCCAAAGCGTACTCGGAGGCTCCAGCCCAGGCATATGCCACAAGCAACTCCAACAGCCAAGCTGAGTGCACTGGGATGAGCCAAATATTCCATAACCAAGGATTTGAAGGGCATCTTAAGGGAAAGAAAAGCAGTTATCACTATCCAGCAGTAACAACTCAGGCTTATCCGAGAAACATTTTGACTATACACTTAACTGAATGAGGTCATCCAGAAAAAAGGCAAAACATATCTTGGATCTTATGCCCGCACCCTCTTTCCAACACCCCCTGCCGCACCACCAGTGTACTAGAAACAATTCAAGCACCCACATGAAGCAGTTTAGATCATTTTGTATCTTGATGTAAACAGTTGCATCAAGTTCAAAAACTATTCCTTAGTTTTCCCTTAGTCTTATGGAAATGTTCTGTTTTAGCAAGATGCCTAAAAGATTTAAAGAAACCAAAAGTAACTCACCCCTTTCCTGGAAAACAGTACTAATCTGTGTTTTCACAATGCAGTGGTTCTCAATGGAGATGGTATTAAGGAAGTAACCCTCATCACTGTCACATTAACAGTTCTGGAGTGAGGTCTGCTACTGACATTTACTAAGCCTGAGCAAGGATGCTAAAAATCTTACAAAATGAAGAGTTGTCCCATTGGACATGAGTGCAGTTGAAGAACTTAACATCTGAGATGAAAACTCCCCAACATCATTTTATGTAAGAACACAAAATTTTTTTTGCATAGTTTTACTATGTATAGGTGCTCCTCAATTTACCATGGGGTTACATCCCAAGCAACCCAATTAATTGAAAATATCGTAAGCCCAAAATGCATTTAATACACGTATAGAACATGACTTAGCCTAGCCTACCTTAAATGTGCTCAGAACACTTACGTTAGCCTATAGCTGGACGAAAATCATCTAGCACAGGCTATTTTATAATAAAGTGTTGAGTATCTCCTGTAATTTGTTGAATACTGTACTGAAAGCGGACAACAGAATGTTTGTATGGGTACTCACCATTATTGCACACAGCTTGAAAGCACAGTGGTCCTGAAAAATGTTTGAAGCACTGAAATAGAATTAATTGCTGGATGATGGGGATGCTGTAGCAATAGGGTCCTCAATTTCTCTCTCTTCTGATGAACATCGAGAATAGGTGGTAGAAGGCATCGGGACATCAACATTAGTTGATGGTTTAGCAAGCAGTGTTGTTCTTCAGGAAGATACCAAGTTTTGACTGTACAGCTTGTTTCTTCTTTTCATTATATATCTCTCTGTAGCAACCAAGAGCATCCTGTATCTGCCTGTCAGCTGTAGCGAATCTCTCGTAATTGACATCCATTTCTTCTAACATCTGCAGGCCACGGCTGATAGCAGCAAATGCTTCTGCCAGTTTCTTTGCTGTGAACTTCCTAGGTGCCGTGGGTTTCACTTCTTCCACTGCCTTAATTCCTTTACTTCTTTCTTCCTCCAGTTAAATAAGCTCCTTGTTGCAAAGATCTTCAGCCACAATAATCCTATGCAGCTGTTTCTTAAAAGCTATGGCACCTTCATTACCAGCATGTGCTGCCTCAACACTGACCTTCACATTGTGAAAATTATGACGCCTTTTGAAGCGCTGGAACCATCCACGACTTGCTCTAAACATTTGTGTATATGTAGGATCACTGGCACGGTCTTTTAGCATATTAAAAAGACTTCTTGCCTTAGCCTGGATCATCAGTAGGCTAAGTGGTATATGCTTCTGTATCTGGTCTTCCATCCATATAACAAGTAATTTTTCCGTATCATCAATAGGCCCAGCTCTTTTCTTTGTGATGACAGTGGACTTAACTGATGCTGACAATTTCGCTACATCACTGATTCATTTCTTATCCTTTAAGATGGTTGAAATTGTGGATTGCAAAAGTCCTAACTCACGTGCAACGGCCATTACTGGCTTGCCGCCTTTATGCTGGGCAATTATCTTGAGTTTCATTTCAAGAGTAATTGCCTTTCTCTTCATTTCACCAGGAACAGGAGACACTGATGGACGTTTTGTAGACGTGACGTAATGTGAAAACACAAACACAATATCCAAAAAAGCTGGCGACACAGTGTAATGTGGAGGATGGGTGTTTACCCTCGTGATCACGTGGGTGACTGCGAGCTGTGGCTCACTGCCGCTGCCCAGCATCACAAGAGCGATGTACCACATTATCACTCGGCCAGAAAAAGACCAAAATGCAAAACTCCAAGTACAGTTTCTACTGAGTGGGTATTGCTTTCATACTATCATAAAGTTGAAAAATCCTAAGTCGGAGACTGTCCATACTGAATTTTCCGGAAGTGTAACTATCATAAAACAAAGGAATGTCATCCTTTATTATTTTAGAAAATCCTCCTACTTTGGCAAAGCTGTTCATAATATTTGCATCCCCAATACCTATATCAGTCTACAAATGAGGCTGTTGGATTCACAGTGCTTCTATGTAAAGGTGTAAGCAACCTCAGTTTCTTTTTTGAGTGGAGTATTATCTAAGCATTTCTAAACATGGGGCCACTATATTTGCAATGCACTATATTTGTAATGTAAAGTGGTGCCCTTGGAATCCTGCAGTCCATGATTGGCACAGCGCAGATGACAACCCTGGAAGTACTTACAAATTTCCTTTTTATTCTTTATGTTAAAGTTAAGACATTATATTAACATTCTTCCCACTAATTTTAACATAAAAGGGGTTATTGCCTTTGGCGGGGTAGAAATTAGTTTGAGATAGGGTCAAGAGAGAGAGTAAAAGGAAAAAGAAATGGATACAAGGCAACACAGAGAAAAGCAGGGTTTTTTTTTTTCTCCTAAAAAAGGAAGGAAGAGCATATTTAAATGTTAATGGGATGGAGCCAGAGGAAAGGTAGGTAAATGCTCAAGATAGAGAAGGCCTTTACAAAGGAATTTGGTCTTGGAAAGGGGCACCCTTCCCAATTTGAGTTTTAAATCAGTTAGGTCCCCGGATTTGAAGGCAGGAAGGCATTCCCTAGAGGGAAGGAGCTCAAGACAGAAGTTAAAATGGAGAAGAGTGGCAAAATATGGTAGGATGGCAGAGCAATGTTGAAAGCATGGTTAAGATTAACGATGACTTTTTAATGGCAATATACTATTTGTGATTTTCTCCAATAGTATTTAGGAGCTAAAAAAGACTAAAACTGCTAATCACTTCCTCCAAACATACAAACTAACCTCCATCCACACTCATCCTTCACCCTCCCCTCCTATTAGAATGGATAGTTGGATGTAACCGATTTTTAAATTTTGCCAGGAGCAAGCACCAAGACAAGGGAATTTAGGATGAGGGTGAGAATGTTTGACGTGATAGACCATGCAACCTGTATTATTATTTTTTTTCTCTTTTGGCCTACCTGATAAAAAGCAACCTGTATTATCAAAGACTGATTTATGGACAACAAAGTGATGAATGCTATTTACCTAGACATGCTGTTGAAGAAGAGGTGTGATGAAAGTAAGCTGTTAAGACTTAGAGAGGCTCATGGGGTTTTGATTTTGGAGATGAACAATTATAAAGAGATACAAAGCCCAGAGCATAGCTATAAGAACAGGCATCTGAAATATAATTGTGACTACTTTCTACTTTCTCAGTTCTTTTAGTTTTATGATATACTGCTTCCCTTACACAAATATTGATTGAACCTGTTCTAGGGTCTAGGTGATACAGGAGTGCATAAAGCAGAAAGTCTTTTCTCTAATGAAGCTTATACTTTAGCAATGGTTTTGAAATGGTACAATCCTAATTTTGAATTTCATTCTGTTTTAAAACTGTGTTTCTATAGCTCAAAGTTTCCACAATACTTTGACATGTATTGTGTTATTTGATCCATATAACATTGAGAAGCGAGGATTACTGCCATATCAAAGATGAAGAAATTCAGACCAAGAGAAGTTCAATAAAACAAATGCTATATGCCAACCATGCACCTTGTTAAGCTAAGGATATAGTGATGAATACAGGCCACCACTGTCAGCTGTTCATAGACGAGTAGTAAATGTAATAAAAAAGGTGTTCGACAGTCTCATTGGGGGTGAGATGGGAGGCAGTGACAGACCGTCAGTGACAGAACATTAGATTCTCATAAGAAGCGCACAACTTAGATCCCTTTCACAGGCAGTTCACAATAGGGTTCACACTCCTATGAGAATCTAATGCTGCCGCTAATCTGACAGGAGATGGCGCTCAGGAGGTAATTCGAGCAATGGGGAGCGGCTGCAAAAACAGGTGAAACTTCACTCACTTGCCCACGGCTCACCTCCTGCTGTGTAGCCCAGTTCCTAACAGGCCACAGGGACCCCCGGTCTAAAAGATACTTGGGCCTTCAAGGTAAAGAATGAACTGGATGTTGGCAATAGATACAGGGAGATTATTTCAGAGGCTGCTATAATGTGGTAACAGTTAACATTTATGAAGTGTTTTGCTATACACTGGCTAAACACTACAGGAATTGTCTTTTTTAATGCTCCCAACAGCACTTCAAGGTTAATAAAGTTGGTCATGGACTTACTGTAAGTTCGCTTAAGTGTTTTGGCTTTACAATGGTTCAAAAGCAATACACATTCAGTAGAAACTTTAAGTACCGATACAAACATTGTTTTTCACCTTCAGTACAGTATTCAATTAATTGCATGAGATATTCAACACTTGTAGGCCTTATATTAGATGATTTTGTCCTACTGTATACTAGTAAATTGTTCTGAGCATGTTTAAGGTAGGCTAGGCTAAGCTACGATGTTTGGTAGGTTAGGTGTATTAAATTTATTTCCAACTTATGATATTTCTTCTTCTTTTTCTTTTTTTAAAGACGGGGTTTCACCATGTTGGTCAGGCTGGTCTTGAACTCCAGACCTTAGGTGATCTGCCTGCCTTGGCCTCCAATGTGCTTGGATTACAGGCATGAGCCACCACGCCTGGCCCGATATTTCTTTTTCTAAGAGAGGGTTTCACTCTTTTGCTCAGGCTGGAGTACAGTGGTGTGATCATAGCTCACTGCAACCTCAAAGTCCTGAGCTTAAGCAAAATTTCTACCTCAACCTCCCCAGTAGCTGGAATTGTGAGCACACACCACCATACCCAGCTTATTAAAAAAAATTTTTTTTGAGACAGGAGTTTCATTATGTTGCAGGCTGGTCTTGAACTTTGGTCACCTCAGCCTCCCAGGTAGCTGGAATTACAGGCATGAGCCACTGTGCCTTGCTCTCAATTTATGGTATTTTCAATTTGTGATGGGTTTATCAGGATATAACCCCACCCTAAATTGAGAAGCATCTGTATATAATTTGACCCCCATTTTTCAGATGTGGAAAATGGGGGTACACAAGTTATAGCTTGTCTAAATTCACCCAGCTCATAAGCGGCCATCTTAATCAAGAGCGCCGCCCCCTACCCTTTTTTTTTTTTCTTTTGAGATGGAGTCTTGATCTTGTTGCCCAGGCTATGTGCAATGGTTCAATCTTGGCTCACAGCAACCTCCACCTCACAGGTTCAAGCCATTCTCCTGCCTCTGCCTCCCAAGCAGCTGAGATTATAAGCACCCACCACCATGTCTGGCTAATTTTCTGTATTTTTAGTAGAGATGGGGTTTCACCATGTTGGCCAGCCGGGTCTCAAACTCCCGACCTCAGGGGATCTACCTGCCTCAGCCTCCCAAAGTACTGGGATTACAAGCATGAGCCAAGCCACCACACCCTGTCAAGCCCTTGTTCTTTTTTTTTTTTTTGGAGATGTAGTCTCACTTTGTTGCCCAGGATGGAGTGCAGTGGCATCATCTTGGCTCACTGCAACCTTTGCCTCACAGGTTCAAGCAATTCTCCAGCCTCAGCCTCCCAAGTAGCTGGGACTACAGGCGAATGTTACCACGCCCGTCTAATTTTTTTTTTTCCCAGTATTTTTAGTGGAGACAGGGTTTCACTGTGTTAGCCAGGATGGTCTCGATCTCCTGACCTTGTGATCCACCCGCCTCGGCCTCCCAAATTGCTGGGATTACAAGCGTGAGCCACCACGCCCAGCCACCCTTGTTCTTAACATTACTATATCATGCCTCTCCCAACAATCCAGATGAGATGATGATCATTTAGACAACAGCAGTGAGAATGGGAAAGAAAAACAGTGGCTAAGGCATACCCATCTGATTTAGTGACTGATGGGAAGTCTGGTGATAAAAGAAAGGGAGAAGTTAAGAATGACACCTAGATTTGAACAAATGGAGAATTTTGGTAAAATACCAGGTTTGAATGGAAAAGATAACGAATTAGTTTTGTTTTGAACAAAAGACATCTCAGAGATACCTAGAAAGAAGGGAAAAAAAAGGATATATCAGCTTAAAGGAGAGAAAGGCCTAGGACATATCAGTTTAAAGTCAGAAAAGTCTGGGCTGGAAATATAGATTTGAGAAACCTTACCATATAAAGTTACTGAAGAGATGAAAGAGTATGAGGCCACTTGGACAAGTATGTAGAATAAATAACTATAACATAATCCTGAGGAAATGAACATTAGGAATCAAAGGAGACTGACATGGAGTGGTCAGAAGTAGGCGGGTCACATAGGGTAAGCTGTAGAGCATCAAGCTTCAGTACTCTCCTGCTCAAGTGCCTAAATATGGTGATAGGGCTGCACAGACCTAGTACTTTATGGTTCTAGTGCCTTTACAAACCCCAACCCCCTAAAAAGACAGCAACAAAGAGAGAATTCCTAATAGAAAAAGTTTTGAAAATCCACATTATCTCATAACACTTCTATCACTCAGTTTTTTTGTTTTTTGAGAGAGTCTCACTCCATCACCCAAGCTGGCGTACAGTGGCGTGATCTCGGCTCGCTGCAACCTCCACCTCCCTGGTTCAAGCAATTCCCCTGCCTCAGCCTCCCAAGTAGCTGGGATTACAGGTCCACGCCATCATGCCCTGCTACTTATTTTTTTGCATCTTTAGCAGAGACGGGGTTTCACCATGCTGGCCAGGCTGGTCTCGGACTCCTGACCTCGTGATTAACCCACCTTGGCCTCCCAAAGTGCTAGGATTACAGGCGTGAGCCCCTGCGTCCAGCCCCAAATTTTTGATTATATTCTTATAAACCTTTTCTTTCCACGCAGAGCTCGACAGCTTGAAACGATGGGGGTATTCATAAGTGCCCAGCTGAGGGTGTGAGGCCTGCTCGCTATGTTATCAATTTCGGAGAGAGCGCATCGATACTGCCTGCATGGAGGCTTTGCCGGGAACTAGAAATTCTGAGTCCTTCCCTCCCTAGCAGCCTGCTCCTTTCTTCTATAAGACGGTTCGCAGAACAGGGACAGAGGGGCTCAGCGGCCCCTGGGCCGAAGACAGTTTATAAAGGAGAAAATGAAGAAGGTAGGTAATAAAATGAGGTGAAAAGAAACGTTCCAACTGTAGAGAGAATGGATAATGATACTGGTTTACTTCGCACTGTAAGGAGCCGACCTACCTACAGTACCCCTTTTCCTCGTGCCTTCCCTTCTGCGCAGCGAACACGTTTCTATCGCTCAAGCTACCTCTTCCGGGGTCCCTGGGTAACAAGTTCCGGAACAAGAATCACAAAGCGTGCAGTCATTCTTCCTCTTGCCACACCCACAGGGCCCGCACTAAGAGCCGAACTGAAATCCCGCGAGGATCAACCGAGCTAGCCAAAAGGAGGGAGGAACTTTTCTCTTCTGGAGGCTGTCTCCGGGGGCAAAGAGGGGGACCGGACCGGAAGTGACGTGAACGACTTCCGGTTGGAAAGAGTCCAGCGACGGGTGTGAGAATCGGTCAGGAACCGCTTCTAGGATCCGGAGAAGCCGGGGTCGGAGCGGGTAGGTAAACTAACTCGGGGAAATGGGGACCGAAGCTTGTGGCTGTCCTCAGAGCTTGGCTTCTTCCGGAGCTCTCCTGCTTAGGAATTACGGATCTGCGGCACTGTGATTCCAATTTCCAGCAGTGTTATAGGTTGTCTCACCCTGGTGGTAGCCAGGTTATTTGGGACACCTCCTCATGGTTGGTCACCCGGACATTGAACCCAGACACCGGACTTCCGACTGTTCGTTCTCCTCTCTGCGGACTTGGAAGCCTTACTAGGCTTCTTTAGAGAACCTCTTAGTCCCGGGATGTCCAGGACCTTGTAGTAAGTGGAGAAGGTCTTCCCTGCTGATGACTGAGCTGTTTCTCAGGATCTGTCAGTTTGGTTTTTGCTCTCCCGAACCTCTAGCCCATGATGTTAGATGTATTCGCCCCTAAACGAAATCCAGGCTTGCAAATGCCATCTAAAGCGCTGGTGGTACAGGGTAGCCAACGCAATGGGCCTTCGCTCCGCAGAGCCCTTGGAGAGGAACTTCTCAGATCTTGCACTGCTTTCATGAAAAAAAGAATTGTCTGCCTTTCCAAACCCCTGACCCCCGACCCTTGTATTTTATTACAGTGTTGGTATTGCAGTAAAACGTGAAGGTCGACTTAATCTCTAAAATTCCAGAAACGATATATGGCCCTGTGTCACACTGCTAGATTACTTATGACCTCCAGAAGATTTTACACAATCATCTTTTATTTACCTGCAACTCTATGCAAAAGTCTAGTAATACACGTAGACTGGCCACGGTTGACGTATTTTGGCAACATGGCTCCTTATCCTAATTGTAACGTCTTTCATTTCTCCTTTGGGGCTTGTCAGAGATTTTTTGGACAGATTGCATTGATAATTTGGAGAAGCTTATACAAGTGTTTCTAGTGTTGTCATGATAGAGAATTGAATATTCCAGTTGCTACTACCTATTAATTATATTGTCATTAGCTCTGATTTTAGTTGTGTATTCTTAGCATAGATGATGAAAGGAAGAAACGTATTTACTAGGCATCATTGTATGCATTGCAGCTTATGTTTTTACTGTGAAGAGGGATGGTGGTACCTAGACAAAGGTGACTGATTTGTATAGGTGTGAAGTGACTCGAGTAGAAATTTTATATTTTGCTACTTTGCCTACATTATCTTAAAGCACTGAAGGTTATTTTTTTCCTTTGAGGGATATGTCCTACTTGATTACAATTGATTAATACAGTTTAATTTCTGTCTGTCACATTCCAGAAGAAAATATACATAGAGCCTTGTTTTGATGTCTTTTAGCAATTTACCTATAGCTAGTTTAATCAGTTTGTCAGTTTACATGTTTTTCTTATTTTGAGTTTGAAAATTTGTTCACACTTGACTTTCAAACAAGGTGACAAGATTTGAGATATGGAATTATAATAGTTAGGTGTATCATTAGTTTAACATTCGGTAAATTTGCTTCTTGATTATAACTGCCAAATCTGATCTTATATTCTTTATGTTCAATTGAAGGACTGATTATCCAGTTTTGCTCACTTCTCCAACTTCTTGCTTTTGGCTTGAATCATCATTTTTTAGGATTTTGGTGATTATTAAACTTTAAATCAGAAGATCTGGATTGAAACCTGGGCTCCAACACTTGTTAAGTAATGGCTGACAGGTTGCCTAACATTCTGAGCTGGTCTCGATTGTGTTGGTAAAAATTCTGCTCACTTTCTTTCATACAGCTGTCACAAAGATTAAATGAGATCGTAAACATGAAATTATTACATAAATGAAAATATAATATCACTTTACTCTTAGAACTGGAGCTATGTCAGTGCAGAATACTGTTGTTGCATCATTATCTGAAAATATTATCACATACTTTTCTGAGATGATCTTTGCCCTACTTTTGAACACAGTAAAGTTAGCAAAGAGCAGTTTCATACTATGATCCATTGAATTAGTCACCGTGGTTAATAAATAGGTGCCTGGAAAGTGAGTATAGTTTTGCATTTGGGAGTTTAAATCTGATCCTTTTTGGTCATCATGTATTGCCACTTGAGAATTTCCAAGTGCAGACAAAGCTGAAGTTTTTTGCTTATGTATAGTTAAGATTAGAAGTAGTCCTACCTTACTTACATTAAGTAAGAAACCTCATTATTTCATTAAAACCAATATTTAGAATTAGAAGGAACTTCTGTGAACATATAGGTAGATTCTTATTTAACAGAGGAGAAAATTAAGGGTCAAAAACAATCAGCAATTAGTAACTGGCTTGCTTGAGGTCAACTGGCTTAGGTAGTGCTAGATGAACTGTTAGGTCTCAGGTGTTTTTTCTGTTCTAACAAGATTGTGTCCAGGCATCTCATTATGGTTTGGTAATATTTCCTAGTTCACATGAAAATGATTACTGTTAATTATTAAAGAGATCTATTCACATACACACATAGACACATAAACCTTATTTACAAACTTTTTTTCTCTCTTTAGCTAGTTTAGTCTTATAAATTGTAGCATAACGAAAACTGTGCTTGGCTAGATCAGAAGTGTAATAGAGTAAGGAAAGAAAATCAGTTATGTTCTTCAGAATAGTTTGTCCCAGTTCATGTTTCATGACTATCACGTGTTATCTTCTTTCTGGCCCGTGGAAATGACAGAGGAGCCTTGTAGTACTGTCTGCTGTGAACATTGTTGCTAAAGAGTAGGAGAGAACTGCCCGGGGACGTTGGCTCACCCCTGTAATCCCAGCACTTTTGGAGGCTGAGGAGAGCAAATCACCTGAGGTCAGGAGTTGAGACCAGCCTGTCTAACATGGTGAAACCCCATCTCTACAAAAAATAGAAAAAATTAGTCAGGCATGGTGGTGGACACCTGTAATCCCAGCTCCTCGGGAGGCTGAGGCACGAGAATCGCTTGAACCAGCAGGCAGAGGTTGCAGTGAGCTGAGATTGCACCACAACACTCCAGCCTGGGCAACAGACGGAGACTCCATTTAAAAAAAAAAAAAAAAAAAAAAAAAAAAAACTGGCTGGGCATGGGGGCTCACCCCTGTAATCCCAGTACTTTGGGTGGCCAAGGCGGGCAGATTGCCAGAGCCTCAGGAGTTTGCAACCAGTCTGGGCAACACAGTAAAACCCCGTCTCTACTTATAAAAATACAAAAAATTAGCTGGGCATGGCGGCGTGCACCTGTAGTCCCAGCTACCAGGGAGACGGAGGCAAGAGAATTGCTTAAACCTGGGAGGCGGAGGTTGCAGTGAGCCAAGATCATGCCAATGCACTCCAGCCTGGTGACAGAGTGAGACTCTGTCAAAACAAAAACTCCCCAAGCTGTTTGTAATTTTAATATTTTGTTATGTTAATTATCTATTATATAGAGAGCCATTTCTCTAGCTACTTTATTCTGGGTAAACAGTCATTGCAGAAGAATTAATTCTTTGTATTATTGAGTACTCTTTTTTTGGTTCCATTGATTTCACAAACTTTTTAGTCTCTTTAGTCTTTCTCAGAGATGATAGTGCTAAATGCTACTATCATTCCTATTGTTGCCCAAGTGCCCTTGGTATGTCTTCCATTTTGGTGTGAAAATGAACTCTTGATTAGAGAATCCTAATAAACAGGACAAATGGAAGTGATAACTTTGTTGTGGTTTTGTAAATTGTTAATCTGCTTTCACAAAGCCTTGCAAATATTTTGGAGAGTAGTAAATTTTTAAGACCATATTGCCTCAAGAAATTCCTTATTTTGTATGGCAAAGCAACTTTGGATAGAGTTTGCTAGACTGAGGTTAGGTATTATGTAGACCCTTGTACAAAGCTCATTTTGAAATATGCTCCTTGGTTTGCAAAATCAAGGAAATTTGAACAGGAGATAATTTTCTGTGTTAGACAAAAGGTGATACTTAAAGTTTAAGGTATATTTAAATTAAGCAAGGGCAATCCATTGAGTAATTATATCCCAGCTAGTATACCTATAGTTGCTGAAGAGTTTGTTAGTATTCTCGAACTAACTACTTAATCTTTTCGTTAGTTCATGGGAGTATTTTCTTTTGTCCTTGAGTTTTTTAATGATAACTTTGTTCTTTGTAGATTATCTGGAAGGACTAGGTAGGCAGTGTTAAAAGCCAGAGCTATAAAGCTAGACTGCTTTTTTTCAAATTCCAGCTCTGTTACTGTGCAACCCTTGGATTAGTTACTTCTTGCTATCTCAATTTCCTCCTACTAATGAAGTCAATACCTTGATTGTTAGGATCACATGAATAGGTTTAAATAAAGCATTTAGAACAGTGTCTGTAGCATACATTTTACCATGATGTGATCATTATCATCATGTGGCCCGAACGCTTTCCCAGCCCTCTTCTAAAAGCATATCCTTGTGTTGCTGCTTACTTAATTTTTGTTTGCTCATTTTTAATGAAGTTCCGGTAAATAAATATCTAAGTATACATTTCATTTTGTGTATATTTTACAACATATATGAGATTCTTAACCAAATGAGGCATTCTTTTGGGCCATTCTATTAACCTTTTAGTATTAACAGATTACATTATCTGTGTAAGCCATAACACAGCATTTGGCACTTGAAACTTTTGATGTTTAATGATATATTTTAGCACAAAAGATCATTTTCCAGTGACATCCGTTACCTTATCTGTTCATTATCCAGTCAGTGAACAAACATCTTGTATCCCAGGCCTTACACCAAGTTCTGGGGAAAACAATGGGAAACAAGAATCGTTAGGAGTGCAGCAGATGAGGGCCTAAGAGAGAGTTAAGGTGGATATATGCTTCTTTGAGGCTGAAGCATGACAGACTTGGAATACATTGACATGGGATGATATGGGAAATATATGCAGGATCCAGGTCACGTAGGACTTTGTAGGCCAAGGGAATTAGTTTGGATCTGATTTTGAATGCAGTAGGAAATCATTCTACAATTTTAAGTAGAGGAGTAATAGAATTTATAAGAAGTTCATTGTTGCTCTTTTGTGAAGGATGAATTGAACGGTGCAAGAACAGAAATGGAGAGAGAAGTTGAGAGTCCACTGCAGTAATCCAAGTAGAAGATGAAGATGGTCTGGACTAGAAGGGTAGCAAACTAGACGGACAGTAGTGTGTGGGTACCAAATATATTTATTTGGTATAGGACTTGGTCTTGGATTAAATGAGTGGTAAGGAAAAGGGAAGAGTCAGGGATGACTAAGCTTCTGGATTTAGTGACTGGGTGGGTGGTTGTGCCAGGTACTGGGAGAAGGGAGGTTTGGAGAAGACCAGGTTTGTTTGTTACAAGAAGGTGGGTAGGTGTAGGGAGAAAAGGACATGTTAATTTTGAGACACTTAGAATCATCCAAGTCGCTCACTTACATATATAAATCTAGAGGTCAAAAACAGAAATACAAATATGGGATAGTATTTTAAACTAAACCATGGACCAGATGAGTCACTTGGGGAGATAGGAAGAGGAGAGGGCTGAGGTCAGGTAAAAGAAAGGTCTGGGTTGGGCACAGTGTCTCACGCCTATAATCCCAGAACTTTGGGAGGCTGGGGTGGGTGGATCGCTTGAGTCCAGGAGTTCGAGATCAACCTGGACAACATGGTGAACCCTGTCTCTAGTTGTTGTTGTTGTTGTTGTTTTTAGTTTTTCTTAAAAAAAAAAAAAAAAGAAAGATCTGGCAAAGGAGACTAAGAAGGTGTCTTGGGGCTGGGCATGTTGGTACACACCTGTAATCCCAACACTTTGAGAGGCCAAGGTGGGCAGATCACTTGTAGTCAAGAGTTCAAGACCAGCCTGGCAAAAATGATGAAACCCTGTCTCTACTAAAAATACGAAAATTAGCTGGACGTGGTGGTGGGCACCTGTAATCCCTGCCGCTTGAGAGGCAGAGGCAGGGGCATCATTTGAACCTGGGAGGCAGAGGTTGCAGTGAGCCAAGATCATGCCACTGAACTCCAACATCAAAAGGGAGGGAAAAAAGGTGTTTTAATCTGTTTTCTGTTGCTTATACCAGAGTACTTGAAACTGGGTAATTCATAAAGAAAAGGAATTTATTTTTTATAGTTGTGGAGGCTGAAAAGTTCAAGATCGAGTGGCCACTTTGGGTGAGGGCCTTCTTGCTGGTGGGACTCTGCAGAGTGCCAAGAATATCACATGGAGAAGGAGCTGAGTGTGCAAGCTCAGTTCTCTTTTTCTCTGCTTAGAAGGAGCTGAGTGTGCAAGCTCAGTTCTCTTTTTCTCTGCTTAGAAAGCAACCAGTCCTACTCCCGTAATAACCCATTAATCTATGAATGGATTAATTCATTTAAAAAGGCAGAGCCTCCATGACCCAATCACCTCTTAAAGGCCTACCTCTCTATACTGCCGCATAAGGGGTTAAATTTTTTTTTTTTTTTTGAGATAGAGTTTTGCTCTCGTTACCAGACTGGAGTGCAATGGTGCGATCTCGGCTAACCACAACCTCTGCCTCCCAGGTTCAAGTGATTTTCCTGCCTCAGCCTCCCAAGTAGCTGGAATTACAGGCATGCACCACCACGCCCGGCTAATTTCGTATTTTTAATAGAGGCAGGGGTTTCTCCATGTTGGTCAGGCTGGTCTCAAACTCCTGACCTCAGGTGATACGCCCGCCTCAGCTTCCCAAAGTGCCAGGATTACAGGCATGAGCCACTGCCCCTGGCCTAGGCCTCCCAAAGTGTTGGGATTACAGGCGTGAGCCACCATGCCTAGCCTAGGGGTTAAATTTTAACATGAGTTTTGGAGGGGACACATATTTTGGAGGAGACACAAACTATAGCAGAATAGTGCTGGGATTACAAGCATGAACCACTGTACCAGGCCTATTTCTGTATTCTCTATTCTTTTCCATCGGTTTCTGACTATCCTTTTACAAATACCACACTGTCATGATTACTATATAGTAAATGTTGAAATCAGTTAGTGCAAGTCCTTCAACCTTGTTCTTTATCCAAATTGTTTTGGCTACTTTAAGTTTTTGTATTTGTATAAAAATTTGAATTACTTTTTTTATTTTTTTTGAGATGGAGTCTTGCTCTGTCACCTAGGCTAGAATGGAGTGCAGTGGCGTGATCTTGGCTCACTGCCTCTGCCTCCCGGGTTCAAGCGATTCTCCTGTCTCAGCCTCCTGAGTACCTGGGATTACAGGTGCGTACCACCACGCTTGGCTAATTTTTGTATTTTTAGTAGAGATGGAATTTCACCATGTTGGCCAGGCTGGTCTCAAACTCCTGACCTCAAGTGATCTGCTCGCCTAGGCCTCCCAAAGTGCTGGAATTACAGGTGCGAACCACCACACCCAGACTGAACTGCTTTTTTATAAAGCTTGTTTGAATTTGATTAATCTTCATTAAGGCTATACATCACTTTGGGGGCTGTATTAGTCCATTTTCACACTGCTATAAAGATACTGCCTGAGACTGAGTAATTTATAAAGGAAAGTGGTTTAATTGACTCACAGTTCTGTATGGCTGAGAAGGCCTCAGGAAACTTAACAGTCATAGTGGAAGGAGAAGCAGGAACCTTCTTTACAAGGCAGCAGAAGAGAGAAGAGTATGTGAAGGAGGAACTGTCAAACACATCACTATCAGACCTCCTGAGAACTCACTCACTATCATGAGAACAACATGGGGGAAACTGCCCCTGTGATCCAATCACCTCCCTCCCTGGACATGTCGGGATTACAATTTAGGTGGGGACATAGAGCCAAACCATATCAGGGTAAATTGACATAGTAACAATATTGTGTCTTCCAAACAATCAACAAAATATGCTAATCATTTATTTAGGCTCTATATAATTTATTTTCTTTATTTCTTTTTTAGAGTAGAGTACTTGTATTTTGTTAAATTTGTCTCTAAATATATTTTCAGATGCTATTGAATCTGAAATTTTAAAAAATTATTTCAAGTATGTAATAGTCCAATTTTTATTCCAAGTATATAGTAGAAAGTATTTGTTTTGATCTTTTATCCTGCGACCTTGCTAAATTCACTTCATTCTGGTAGTTCTGAGCATTTAAAAATTTCCTTTATTTTGAGCTATGCTATTTAGGACTGTGTGCATTAACTTCTAACTACCTAGAAACTTTTTCTTTCTTTTTTTTATTTTTTTATTTTTATTTTTTGGTACTAACGGTTGACATAATTTCTGGCTTATCAGAGAATGTCATTTATAATGCCCATTCTTGGGAATTTTTTTGAGACTTGTTTCTTGGCTTCATCATAAGTGTGGCTCATGATAAAGTTTAGTATCCCTACAGTGGTGTTACTTTAGAATAGAAAAAATAGAGGATATAAATGTCAGAGCAAGTGTTCGGTCAGACTTTTCCAAGTCCAAATTCAATAGTTCTTCTATTCTACTGTACATCACAGTCCAGTGAGAGTATTTTCACCCCAGTTATACAAGTGTAAATGCCCCAGGTATTTGCAGACAGTAAAGTAGGGAGTTTCATAGACAGTCAGTTTAAGTACTAAGAATCAATAGGGATGAATGTTCTGTTAATTCTAGTAATGGGGAGCATTTGAGAACACTAGGACAAGCCAAACTTCTGGGACCATTTTTTTATCTTATGTGCATATGTGTGTGACTCTGGAATTCCTTCATGACCACTGAAAATCCTCTCACTGGACTTTTTGTACAGTAGAACTATTGAATTTGGACTGGGAAAGTGAGGTTGAACTCCTGCTCTGACATTTATATGCTGCAGAGTTGCTATTTGGAACCCTTGGAGCACTTGATCTCTCATTTGTAAAAAACAAGGATAAAAATAACTATCCCTTAAAGATGGTTGTTAGCATGACGTTTGTTAACTTATTTTTAAAGTATAAATCAGTATACATAAGTAGTTGTCATTACATACATCCAAAACTGTACTCTGGTGCTAGTTAGAATTTTTTTACTATTAGAAAGGAAATTATGGCATTCATTTACTCCATGTGCTGCATAATAATTGAATGAGGAAAGAGAGAATCAGGCATGTGAGGTGACGATGCCAAGGTCTCACAGTTAGCCAAATCTCCCAACTCTAGTCTGGTATTCTTTCATAGTTTTTTTTTTTT
Source organism: Plecturocebus donacophilus (assembly GCA_004027715.1). Classification (NCBI taxonomy): domain Eukaryota; kingdom Metazoa; phylum Chordata; class Mammalia; order Primates; family Pitheciidae; genus Plecturocebus; species Plecturocebus donacophilus. The sequence continues at coordinate 8,074 of PVKP010021424.1, read as the reverse complement.
TTTTTTTTTGAGGCGGAGTCTCACTCTGTCACCCATGCTGGAGTACAGGCTTGGCTCACTGCAACCTCCGCCTCCCAGGTTCAAGCGATTCTCCTGCCTCAGCCTCCTGAGTAGCTGGGACTATATGTATGAGCCACCACACCTAGCTAATTTTTGTATTTTTAGTGGAGACAGGATTTCACTATGTTGGCCAGGTTGGTCTTGAACTCCTGACCTTGTGATCGCCCTCCTTGGCCTCCCAAAGTGCTGAGATTACAAGCATGAGCCACCGTACCCAGCCCTCATTATCTTAATTCTTAACCTTATTCTTAGGCCTCCATCTTTTTTATGAAAATGTTTTGCTAAGATTGCATTGGTTATGAAAAACTGCATGAACATTTAGAAATAGATTAACAGAAAATGAGAAATGGGATTTTTCTTTTTTCCTTTTTCTTTTCTTTTGGAGTCAGACTCTTGCTCTATCATCCCAGCTGGAGTGCAGTGACACCGCCTCGGCTCACTGCAACCTCCACCTCCCAGGCTCAAGTGATTCTCATTCCTCAGCTTCCCAAGGAGCTGGGACTATAGGCCTGCACCACCAGTCCCAGTTAATTTTTGTATTTTTAGTAGAGATAGGGTTCCACAGTGTTGGCCAGGCTAGTCTTGAACTCTTAGCTTCAAACAATCCTCCTACCTCCCACCTCTGGCTCAGTGGCCATGCCTATAATCCTAGCCCTTTGGGAGGCCAAGGCAGTGGATCACCTGAGGTCAGGTATTTGATACCACCCTGGCCAACATAGAGAAACTCTGTCTCTACTAAAGTTACAAAAATTAGCTGGGTATGGTGGCATGTGCCTGTAATCTCAGCTACTCTGGATGGAGGCTGAGACAGGAGAATCCCTTGAACCTGGGAGGTAGAGGTTGCAGTGAGCCGAAATGGCACCACCGTACTCCAGTCTAGGTGACAGAGCAAGATTTTGTTTTAAAAAGAGAAAAAAATTAGAGCCAGTGCAGTTTCTAATTTTTCAACGAATAGAAACCTGCGATGAGTTGAGTGTATTTTATACATTACTAGATTTAAGTTGAGGAACTTTTTTTTTTTTTCTGAGATGGAACTTTTTTTTTTTTTTTGAGACGAAGTCTCACTCTGTTGCCCAGGCTGGAGTGCAGTGGTGCGATCTTGACTCACTGCAACCTCCGCCTCCCAGGTTCAAGCAATTCTCTGCCTCAGCCTCCTGAGTACTGAGTAGCTGGGATTACAGGCGCCCACCACCATGCCTGGCTAATTTTTTGTATTTTTAGTAGAGACAAGTTTTCACCATCTTGGCCAGGCTGGTCTTAAACTCCTGACCTTGTGATCCACCTGCCTCAGCCTTCCAAAGTGCTGGGATTATAGGCATGAGCCCCCACACCAGGCCAAGTTGAGGAACTTTTAACGCCAGAAACACATACCCTCATAACCTGCTGATCCATTATTGAGAGATTTATGGAGATTCTGAATGCTTTTAAATTGTATCCTAATTTGGGGTTATGATTTGTCAGTTCCCCAAAACAGACTGACTTCCTTCCTTTCTTCCTTCCCTCCTTCCCTCCCTCCTTTCTTTACTTTTCTTTCAACACAGTCTTATTCTGTCACCCACGTTGGGGTGCAGTGGCACAATCATAGCTCACTGCAGGCTCAAACTCTTGGATTCAGGCAGTCCTCTGGCTTCAGCCTCCCAAGTAGCTGGGAATACAGGCACATACCACCATACCTGGCTAATTGCTTTTTGTTTTAAGAGATGGGGTATCACTGTGTTTCCCCGGCTGGTCTGGACCTGTTGGCCTCAAACTATCCTCCTGCCTCAGCCTCTCAAAATGATGGGATTATTACAGGTGTGAACCATCATGCCCAGCCCTCCCAAAGACCTTAGAAAGTTCAAAAAAATTTGCTGGCCACGGTGACTCACACTTGTAATCCCAGCACTTTGGGAGGCTAAGGCTGGTGGATCACAAGGTCAGAAGTTCGAGAACAGCCTGGCCAACATGGTGAAACCCCGTACCTACGAAAAATACACAAATTAGCCAGGCACAGTGGCAGGCGCCTATAATCTCAGCTACTGGGGAGGCTGAGGAAGGAGAATCACTTGAACCTGGGTGGTGGAGGTGGCGGTGAGCCGAGATAGCAGCACTGCACTCCAGCCTGGGCGACAGAGTGAGACTCCATCTCAAAAAAAAAAGAAAGTTGAAAAAGATTCAAGAAATTTTTTTCATATGTTCCCATTCACATCATTATGAATTTTCAGAGTACATGTTATTTAACTGGCATAACCACATGATAGATACTGTTATCTGATTTAGAGTGTCAGATGATGTGGTGGTAGTTACTCTGATATTGTGCTTTTTTTTTTTTTTTTAAGACAGAGTCTCACTCTTTCACCCACACTGGAGTGCAATGGTGTGATCTTGGCTCACTGCAACCTCCACCTCCCAGATTCAAGCAATTCTCCTGCCTCAGTCTCCCGAGTAGCTGGGATTATAGGCACCCGCCACCTCACCCAGCTAATTTTTGTATTTTTAGTAGAGACAGGGTTTTATCATGTCAGCCAGGCTGGTCTCAAACACCTGACCTGGCAATCCACCCGCCTCGGCCTCCCAAAGTGCTGGGATTACAGGTGTGAGCCACCGTGCCCAGCCTGTGCATTTTGTTTGAATTATCTTTGGCTTTATACCCCTGCACAAGCAGAAAACTGTACCAAAGCCTCATTTGTCAAGATATATTACTCAGATTATTTATTTTGTTTCCAAGAGTAAATCACAATTCCTTAATCCTAACAGTTTTAGGGAAATCTGCAACTAATTTGGAGTAGTCTAATCCAATTAAGAATAGATACTTCTGGAGGTTGAGGCTGAAGCATTGCTTGAGCCCAAAGAGTTCTGGGCTGTGGTGAGCTGTGATTGTGCTACTGCACTCTGGCCTGTGTGACAGAGGAAGACCCTGTCACAAAAAAAATTTAAAAAAATAGATACACTTCTAAAAGCAAGAAACGTTACTGAGAAGTGTAATACTTTTTGACTGTCTTTTTGTGCCTTGTAAGAAGAACAATGTGTTTTATTGAGCACACTGACATAATTTTTTTTTGAGAAAGTAGAATTCATTTGGATAGATGATTTTTTTTAAAAAAAAGAAGTATGTTTGTTTTATTTTTGAATGATGTTGCCAAGAAAATAGAAATCAATGGCTTTGTTACTGTCACGTTCTTTTCCTTTTCTACCTTGTTAACTTTTCCAATAACTCTTATATTACTTGGGGAGTTGCTTTTATCATGCCATCCATAAATGGTTTTTGTTTTGCTTTGGGGGACTCTCAGTAATTTACTTGCACATTGTTTTCGTATTACAAGTGTGGCTAATGTTTAAAATGAATGGAGTATTATAGTCTTAGCACTGGATATACAGCCTACAAAGAACCTTTGTGAGCTGATTTTTGCAATGCTTTCTAAGCACTTCTGCAGGAAACAAACAACCCCACGTTGAATGTTAACTCTGTTTTAAATGTCTCAGCTGTATTTAAGGTCTGTTACACTCCTTTAATATATTTCTTGTATCTATTTAAGTGTTCACAATGAAAATTATTTGATGTTTGAGTTATGTTTCTGCCTGGTTTCTGTCTTCTCAACCCCATCCACAGACCTATAAGATTTGTTTCAGCAACCTCATTTTTACAAACAAAACTAACATACATACACTCAGTGCAAAGTAGATGCCATTGAAGGTCAAGAATATGTGTCAGATTTCTGTTTGAGGATATTTCAGTATTTTAAACAGACTAGGAATACTCTGATTTACTCCTACATCTAGGAATCTTACTGACATTGTATCATCACAGATTTCAAAAATTATTGCTACTTTATTGAATTTTGAAAAGTAGCTCTCTCTAAAAATGATTATTTCATCTTACTTTAGCTATGTGGATAGACTAGAACCCTTTTACCTCGTAATAATTTTTGACAGATTGTCCTTGTACATTTCAAGATGTTTAGACTGATGAAGAATAATTCATTGTTCTTATACAGCATAAACTAAGATTGTTCTAACTCTGTGGCTGTTTCTGTTATGTAGGGTATGGAAACCAGTTACATAGGGTTTTGTATAGCATACTAATATGGAAAGCAGGTACCTGTAAGTGAATTCTCAGGGCAGTATTTAACATGGTTTTTTGGAAAATTGTGACGTTCAAGAGGCCTGTAGATTGATGGGTATGATACTGCATTTAAAGAGCAAGGAGAAACTAACATTAAGTGACTGCTATGTGCAAGTCACTGTGTAGTGCACTTTTACATAATTTATCTTGGCCAGGCGTGGTGGTTCTCACCTGTAACCCAAGCACTTTGGGAGGCTGAGGCAGGTGGATCACTTGAGGTCAGGAGTTCTAGACCAGCCTGACCAACATGGTGAAACCCCTTCTCTACTAAATACAAAAAATTAGCCAGGCATGGTGGCACACGCTTGTAATCTCAGCTACTTGGGAGGCTGAAACTGGAGAATCGTTTGAACCTGGGAGGCGAGGTTGCAGTGAGCCAAGATTGTGCCACTGCACTCCAGCCTGGGCAACAAGACAAAATTCCTTCTAAAAAAAAAATTATCTTAACGTAGAGGAGCTAAATTGCTGAGAGTTCCCCAAAGCAAAACAAACACATTTAAGGATGACATAAAAATAGGGATGGGGGCTGGGTGCAGTGGCTCACACCTGTAATCCCAGCACTTTAAGAGGCCAAGGCAGGCGGATCCCCTGAGGTCAAGAGTTTGAGACCAGCCTGGCTAACATGGTGAAACCCTGTCTCTACTAAAAATACAAAAATTAGCCTGGCATGGTGCCATGCGCCTGTAATTCTAGCTACTTGGGAGGCTTGATGCAGAGGGTGCAGTGAGCCAAGATCACGCCATTGCACTCCAGCCTGGGCGACAAGAGCAAATCTCCATCTCAAAAAATAATAATAAGGATGCAGATATTTTACAAATATGCTCCAATGTAGATTATTTAACCTGAATTCATATAAATAGTAGTCAGGACATATTGGCAGTAGTCAGGACATATTGGCAGCTTTCAAGCACCAAGTTTCCCTTTTTCCCTATAAAATGGGTCACGATGAAGATGATAATGAATAAGATAAGCAGGGTATGTTAATGCTAGATTAGTCACTACTGCAGTTTGAAGACACTTGCAGTAAAGTACATCAGGTTTTTCTGGATGAAAAGTAGTCTAGGTAGGCAAGGTGGCTCATACCTGTAATCCCAGCATTTTGGGAGGCCGAGACAGGAGGATCACTTGTTACCCAGAAGATCACTCTGGGTAAGATAGAGTCTGTCTCTACAAAAACAAAACAAACAAAACTATTCTGCAATCTGGATACCCTTATTTATACTAATCATCTTTGTATTGCTCTGCTAGTGTTGTCATAACAGAATACCACAGGCTGGATGGCTTAAACAACAGAAATTTTTTTCTCCCGGTTTTGTAGGCTGAAAGTCCAAGATCAAGGTGCCTTGATCAAGCAGGGCTGATTTCTGGTAAGGACTCTCTTCCTGGCTTACAGGCAGCCACCTTCTGTCTGTGTCCTTACATAGTCTTTCCTGTGTGTCTAGGTAGAAGAGAAAGCTGTCTGGTGCTTCTCCAATAAGGACTGAGTCCCTATTAGGGTACCACCCTTATTACTTCATTTAACCTTAATTACCTTCTTAAAGTTAGTATCTCCAAATTATAGTCACGTGAGTGTTAGGACTTCACCATATGAATTTGGTGGGGGCACAGTTCAGCCCATTACAAGCATATTCTCTTATAGCTAATCTGCACGAGAAGCCAGATTATAATCAAAATTTTATTTGGGAGCATGAACTCAAAGGTGGATGGCAAGATGATCAAAGGCCTTGATAATCATAATGCTTTGTGCCCCAGTAGACAGAAGACTTAGAGGCTGAGTAACTTCTGCTGCACTGTACTAGCGATAGATTTGCCATTTTGTCTTGTTGAATTTTTCTTTTATCATAAAACCAGTCCCCTTAAATTATTTTTTTTTCAGGGATTTTATTTAATTAACAACTTTATGGTTATGAGCCCAGCCTAATAATGCCCCCCAGTGTAACATTAAAAACTTACAGCATTCTGTACACTTCTTTCTGATAAAAACAAAAACAAAAACTTACAGCAACCCGTACTCCCAGTTTGATTAAATATGAGTCTTAGGCCAGGCACAGTGGCTTACGCCCATAACCCCAAAACTTGGGAGGCTGAGGCTAATGGATCCCCTGAGGTCAGGAGTTCCAGACCAGCCTGGCCAACATGGTGAAACCCTGTCTCTACTAAAAATACAAAAAATGTAGCTGGGCATGGTGGCGGGTGTCTGTAATCCCAGCTACTGGGGAGGCTGAGACAAGAGAATGTCTTGAACCCAGGAGGCAGAGGTTGCAGTGAGCTGTGATTGCACCACTGCATTCCAGCCTCCACGACAGAGCAAGACTGTCTCAAAAAAAAAAAGAAAAGAAAAGAGAAAAGATTGAGTCTTTAACTCCTAGTCACATTTTGAGGCCAGCTCTTATATTACCTGACTTTTCTAGATTGAGGTTGTCCTTTTCAAAATCTCAGAAAAATAATTTTAAATTTAGTTTGCAGGGTGGAGTTGTCTTCCCAATAGGTCAGTGTACTCCTGAGATCACCGTTGTATCTGGGTCCTGCTTCCAGGTTTCTCACTAACTTGTTCTGTGACATTATATAAGCCACTTACCTCTGAGATGTTTATCTGTGAATAAGCAGTAGAATAGGCTTGATAACCTCTAAGGTTTTTTCTGTGGTTCTAATTATTTTTACAGCATATTCATAAAGCACTTTCTTAAAGCACTATTGCAACATTATTTTGCCTTTGAAAGAAAGAATTGTCAGTAAGTAGAGGGTATTTAAGGCTGAGTGAATAGATGACATCATTAAGGAAAGCGTGTAAAGGGAACAGAAAAAGGAATCTAGGACCAGGCTTTGAAGAACCCCAGGAAGTAGAGCAGGGGGAGCTGTCAGACAAATAGAAAAACGAGAGTATTTCAAGAAATCGGGAGTGGATACTTGTGTTCAGTGAAGGTAAGAGGTTCAGTAAAATGTGTCCTTTGATTTGGCAAATGGAGGTCATAGGCAATCTTGACAAAAGCAATTTATTTTTACTTGTCGGGGCACAAGTCATATCATAATAGATTGAGCAGAAATTTGGTGATGAGTAAGTGGAGACTGTGTGTATGTAGGCAACTCTTTTGAGAACTGTTTATGAAGAAGGAGTGAAAAATGGGAAATGCTGAATACTTATTTTCTGGTGAGAATAAAGGGGTAAAGATTGATTACACAGTGAGAACAGAAGGAGCAAAGTCCCTGAGAAGGAGGAAGGGAATGATACATATACTGACGTAATGGCCTTCGTTAAGTAGAGGACACTGCGGACATTGCCAAGTCATAAAGAGAGAAAGAATGCTAACATGGGTGGAGGTATAAATATTTTAGTAGGCTTAGTAGTAGAGGGATTGGTGAATTCTCTCACTGCTTTTGTTATTTAAAAAAATGAAACAGGGCTGGACACGGTTCATGCCTGTAATCCCAGCCCCTTTGGGAGGCCGAGGCGGGCAGATCACTTGAGCCCAGGAATTCAAGACCAGCCAGGGCAACATGGTGAAACCCAGTCTCTACAAAAAATACAAAAATTAGCCGGACATGGTGGCATGTGCCTGTAGTCCTTGCTGCTTGGGAGGCTGAGATGGGAGGATCACCTGAGCCCAGGAGGTCGAGGGTGCAGTAAGTCATGATCACATCACTGCACTCTAGGCTGGGGGACAGAGTGAAACCCTGTCTCAAAAGTTAGAATAGTTAGAACCCTGTCACAATAGTTAGAATTTAGTCAAGGGATAAATTATCATCAGATAACAAACTATAGGAAGATTGGACCAGACCCATAACCATATCATATTCTGATCAGTTAAATATAAATCTAGCATGACTCTTGGCACATACAGAGTGTTCCGTTAATAGTTGTTGAGCGAATAGGTAAACAAACCTTATATAAGCACCTTATAAAGTGATTTCATG
>PVKP010021423.1:0-39177 GCA_004027715.1 Plecturocebus donacophilus | reverse complement strand
TTCTTTCTTTCTCATTTTCTCCTTTTTCTAAAATCTCTTCCCCTTTCTTTTTCTTTTTTTCTTTCTTTTGCTGTTTCTTTCTTTCTCCTTTTCTCACTTTTTCTAAAATCTCTTCCTCTTTCTTTCTCTCTTTCATTCTTTTTATTCTAAAAAATAAAAAATAAAAATAAATGTGTATATGTATATATACCCATACATATACATATATAAAAGACTAGAAGGTTATATGTTAAAATGTTGGTAGTGATTGTCTTTGTTTCATATGGTTGTTTACCATTCTGAGTTTGGGTGTGAGGGTTTTTTTCAGTATTCTTATAAGATACTATATTTTTATAATAAGACTAAGATTTTTTTTAATGACAATCAAAAAGCAGGCCTTCAACAAATCAGTCACTTACTACCATAAAACTACTCTGAATTGACCTTAAAGAATTCAAAGTATTAATACCATGTTCTCACCATACGTACTGATATAAAAGGCCTCTTTAAAGCAGCAAACACTTTTGTCATGTTTGATTACTAGCTATTCACATACACATCCAATGATTTTAATGTTTAAGAACATACGTGTCTGTTCCAAGAAAACTGCTGAATCACACAACTCAAGGTCAAGGCAATTCATACAACATGCAACACCAAGATCCAGCTCCTACTAAGTGTTAGGCTCTGAACTAATCACAGCCTAGGACTGATAACCACCTTCACCCCTACAAGGTGATTACAGTTCATAATTTTTTATCATTTTCTTTAGTGAATGGAAAGCACTTCCTGCCAGCATACTAATTTACTATTCCTTGTATATGATAATAAAGCCATCATGATGACATATGCTTTGAGCTGGCTTCCCAGGTGGCGAACTCCATTCACACCTGATCTCTGCCCCCTCCCCACTCTCTCTTTGGCTCTATGGCATTTGGCTCTTCTCACTTGCAAGGCAGCTTGCTGTGGGGGAGGTTCTGCCTGTGCTCAGGAATTGAAAGAAGTGTCCTGCTTTTGGTCAAATCCCTTCCTCAGTCCTGGTTCCTCTACTGAATGACTAACTAGTCTAATTTACTAATGAACTAAAGATCGCTTGCCTTGTTAGACTCTGGAGGGGAAAAAGCGACCTGGAAGTGAAGACTGTCAGAATCCAAAGCCACTCTGTGATACACTGCCTGAGAAACCAAACACAGGGGTCGCCCACCCCCAAATCAGGCCATACAGTTTGACAAATGGACAAAAGAGTGAACAAAGAAGGACAGTGAAGTCTGTACTCTCTCATAAAGGCTGGGCTATGAGGTCGCCATGCCCAAAAGGATTACCTCTACCCTGGCCCACTCTATCTATCTTTTAGGAATATTCAATCTCTAAGAAACAGAAATAAGCCCAAGGCTCAGAGCAAGAAAACCGAATCAGCAACAGTGCTTTGCTACTGGGCTTCTGCCGCTGGATGAAGCCCACACCCCCAGTTCTGCTTCCCCTTGCCTTTCCTTCAAGAACTCTGCTCTGCCAGAATACTCCCTCGACCTTGGGCTCAATGGCTATGGCAAGAGTGTGTGTGATCCTCATTTCAAGTCTCTTGAACCCTCTGACTCTTCTCAGCAAGTCCTGCTGAGCTCCAAAGGAGGCCAATTCTGATTACGTGTCTGGTCAACTCTCTTTCCTAACTTACTACCTGCTTCCCACATTCTCCTGGAATGGCAGCATATTATGTAACTTCACAAGATGTCTGAACCACAGCAGCCTCAGTACACTCAGATAGTGGAAGTAACCTCCCTGTAAAATAAATTCATGGGGCCCCTTAACAGAATAGCTGCAGGGGCCTGGCTGGGAGCCAGTGTCTCCTGCTGCCAAAAGCCAGTTTCCCTTTATCTTTCCTTTAACACCACTTTCTTTTCACTTAAGGTAATAATGTTCCTGGGCCTTTTGAAACAGGTGACTCTAGCCATGTTAATAAAGCAAGGTGTGATAACATCTTGTATGACTTCAGATGTCAAACACTGAAGAGAAGAGATGGGAAAGTATTTTTAAATGACCACATCCTCTTAATAACATTCCAAGTGAGAGACTGCTTATCTGATTTTAATTTTTCAGTCTTCTTTCATCTCTCCCTCTAAAAATACAGCTCCCAGAAAGATTGCCCATGAAGTACTTATCAGAATGGCAACCAACAGTTAGTGGGAGCTGGCTGGAGTATGGGGCAGATTAAGGGCAAGGGTTGGAAGCGGAACGTGACAATCGGACCTGATGAGAATACACTTTATACTCTGTAAGCCCAGGCACAGATCGTAAACCCAGACTTGAACAAATTCATAATTTAAAATAATTTGAACAAAACATGGCCTGAAGTTCACCTCTGAGTTTCCTCTAAAGAAACAGCTAATCAAGAAAATATTTAGAGGAGACAAACCTGGGGAGAGAACATTTAGCTTCCTTAGGAAATTAAATTGTTTGTCACTTGCAAAGAAGATCTGATTTCTTATTTTTACCTGGTCTTAAACCTTGTGACTTTAAATCTCTAATGGCCAATATGACAATATTTCCCTTTATATGAAAGTCAAACTTCCAGAAACTTCAGTATTGATCAGTGTTGCTCACAGTGTGTGATCCATGATCCACCTGTATCAGAAACACGTGGGATTCTAGGCAGGTTCTAGGCTCCAGTTCCTTCCTAACCAACCTTCTGAATCAGAGTATATGCTGGAGTTTAAGAATTTGGAGTCTAGAATGAATTCTAGCAAGGCATTTCTGCCAGGTTGAATGGATATAGGTAGTCAAACCTATATAAAAGATCTGGATCCAGGGATTCAACTAAAGATAGAAATAAAGATTTCTGGACATCTAGTCCAGGGACCCTAGTGTTAATGCCTGGGCAGTGATCAGGAGTATTTTTAATTACTGACGAGGAAAGATGGAGCCTGGTGAGACCTCGCAATCAAATGTAAGAAAAGAAGTTAGAAATTAAAGACCACAGACAATGACTACATTCTGTTAGCACAGGTTCAAGTCCGGAGACAGAAATCTTGGAGCAAACATCAGAACCCAGAGGCAGAGCAGACGATCAATAAATACAGAAAGAGTCATAGTTAGCAGCAAGATTAAACAGGTCTTGCTGAAGAAGGAGCCTGAGCTGGGACAAGATATGTTCACACACGCACACCTGGTTAACAAGAGCAAATGAGTCCAGGCTGCTCCCAACATCAGGGTCTCCCTGAACTCAACATAATACAGGGGTTTCTATAACAATGCCTTTTGTTAAATGCACAAAGCCCCCAACAGCTGCAATACACCACTGCAGGGAGAGAGGATGAGGGACACAAGCACTTGGGAGGCGGAGGAGTTGACATCTATTTACATTCCCAGGCTGAGTTTTAACGAGGGCAAGATAACTCAGCATTAGCCCCATGTGCAAGCTCAAAGAATCAAGACACTCAAGGACTGGCCCTGAAGGGACAGGTACATCGGTTAGGAAGCTTTTCCTTTACTAAGCATTGAGCAATTGTCTAGGCAAGAGGCTAGAGCAGGGACAGGAGCTTCCTGCCTTCTCTAACTCTTTCTCCGGCCTGCTTAAGTAGACCAGCATTGTGGGCAGCATGCAATGATATAAAAATCAACATTTATTGAGTACTTACCAGGGACACCATGCTAGCTGCTTTTACATGTACTATTTAATAGTCCCAATGTCCAAGAAGTAAGTTGTATTTTCCCCCATTTTACAGGTAGGAAAGCCAAGCTCCAGAGAGTTAAGGAACCTGCCCAAGGTCAGGCTCTTGTAAGCTCTCTGACTCATGTAAGCACCAGAGCTGACTCACACTTTGAACTCTAGAACCCTGGTTTTTCTATGACTCCACACTATCCTGCCTTGCCCTTGCTCCTGTTCTTAACGCCGCCTCGCCAGTTCCCTCCACGTGTTAGGATGTTTCCCAAACTTCAAGACCCAGCTCAGTTCCTACCTTCTACAGGAAACCTTCTCTGAGCCAGCCACCTGTGCCACCCTCTTTCTTCTTATATGACAGCAAGGAGAGACAAAACTAAGTGGTTAACATCAAGGCAAGTGTTTGAAGCCAAAAATCAAAGAAGATGCAAGGTTAGGCTGCCAGAAAAAATGCAGTTAGTGGTATGTACATATGTGATGGAATATTACTCAGTCATAAAAAGGAATAAATTAATGACATTCACAGCAAACTGGATGACATTGGAGACTATTATTCTAAGTGAAGTAACTCTTAGGAATAGAAAAACAAACATCGTAAGTTCTCACCCATAAGTGGGAGCTAAGCTATGAGGATTCTTATCCAAAGGCATAAGATTGACACAATAGATTCTGGGGACTCAGGGAAAGTGTGGGAAGGGAGTGAGGGATTAAAGGGTACAAATTGGGTTCAATGTATATTGCTCAGGTGATGGGTACACCAAAATCTTACAAATCACCACTAAGGAACTTACTCATGTTACCAGATATCACCTGTTCTCCCCAAAACTATGGAAATTTAAAGAAAAAAAAGTAAATAAAACAAAATACTTGTACCTTCTAAATATAAATAGTAAAAAAAAAAAAAAAACACTTTTAAAAATATCAAAACACAGTTACAGTGGCCAAAGTAGAGTCGAGGTTGACCCCAAGTGTAATTAGCAGGTAAGCCAAGAAAAGACTAAAAAGCTTGTCCAAAAACATGAAAGAGGAAGAGTCTGATAGTCATCACAAGGTTTGAGATGGCCCGAGTTAACAGGGAGGCCAGACATGGGCCACCTGGTCATTCCAGAGTCAATCCCAGGGCTGCCTTTGAGGAGTAGAGTTCTTCCACCAAACAGGGACTTGCACCACCCTAAGAACAAGGCAATCAGCCCAGAATCTCACACCACAATTTCCACCAGAACCCCTCACCGAGAACCAGAAAGGTTCCGACCTTACAGGGTGATTTTACAAGCACTGGGAATGCCACTGCTGGTCCCCAAAAATATTCACCATCACTACTAAATATTCACGAGAATGCCTGAAGTGCCTTTAGCTGTGGAATAGAACTTGATGGACATTTCATGGACTCCACTTTCCTCTCATCAGCACTGCTCTAATTGCCCCTCCCTACTCACCCAGTAGAAATTGGCAAAGGGGAGGAGCGGCCAATATCTGATAGAAGTTCTGTGTGCACCCTTCATGACCTTTGGGCCACTACACAGGACCTAAGAGATGCAAAACCCTGCTTCAGGAGAAAAGACACACATAAACACTGAGCACATCACCAGTGGATAGTGAGTCAGTACTAAGTTTCCATCCTGGAAACGTCAATACTATTCCTGGCTGTCACTGATTTTTCTCCGTGATGTTGGACAAGTGCTGAAGCGTCTCTGTACTTTCATTAATTCATGAACAATATGTCTAATTCCTGTCTCATAAGAATGCTGTGAAAATTAATGAGCTTATAAAAAAACTCAACAAAACTAACGTAAAAGTCTTTTGTATGCCCCAGAAATGCTATAAACACCAGGTGATCTAATTTAAAATACAGATGTGCATTTCCACCTATGTGAGCCAATACAAGAACATTCCATTTTAAAAGGCAATTGCTCTTTGGTTTGTTTTTTTTTTTTTTTTAATGGCGGTTCTATGATAAAAACAGAACATTCTATAAGTGGAAGAAAATTAATGTTAAGTACTCAGTTTAAGATTTAAACACTGTAGCAATAAATTTTATTGCAGGTTTACTATATGCTAGATGCCATGCTAAGCATGTATTATCTAATTTAATCCTCAAAGTAACCTACCGGGGGTTGGGGGAGGTGTCCTATTGCCCTATCCACAGATAAGAAAACAGAAATTCTGATAAATAAAGTAACCAGCCCAAAGTTACATATCTGATCCATAGTAGAGAAGAGATTTGAGCTTCAGGCCTGCCTAGTTCCTTATCCATTTCCTTTTCCATTAAACCATACTGCCTCCCCAGCAGATCTGTAAATCCCCTGGGCCATTTAATGTTTATAGCATATTAAATTAAAAAAAAAAAAGTAGAAAAGTACAAGCTTCACCTAGCAACTAAGGGAGAAGGCTTAGCAATCTAAATGCTCATTAATTCTAAAGACAATATATAAGATAAATTATAAAATTAACAAATTATATGAAGTTTAAGGTGGTTTTTTCCAGTTCTGTGAAGAAGATCAATGGTAGCTTGATGGGGATAGTATTGAATCTATAAATTACTTTGGGCAGTATGGCCATTTTCATGATATTGATTTTCCTAACCATGAGCATGAAATGTTTTTCCATCTGTTTGTGTCCTCTCTTATTCCCTTGAGCAGTGGCTTGTAGTTCTCATTGTAGTTCATGTCCCTTTTTAGTTGTATCCCTATGTATTTTACCCTCTGTAGCAATTGTGAATGGGAGTTTGCTCATGATTTGGCTCTCTGTCTGTTATTGGTGTATAGGAATGCTTGTGATTTTCACACACTGATTTTATATCCTGAGACTTTGCTGAAGCTGCACACCACGGAGTACTATGCAGCTATAAAAAAGGATGAGTTCATGTCCTTTGCAGGGACATGGATGAAGCTAGAAACCATCATTCTCAGCAAACTAACACAAGAACGGAAAACCAACACCGCATCTTCTCTCTCATAAGTGGGTGTTGAACAATGAGACACATGGACACAGGGAGGGGAACATCACACACTGGGGCCTGTTGAGGGGGTAAGGGGGCTAGGGGAGGGATAGAAGTGGGTAGGGGAATTGGGAAGAGATAACATTAGGAGAAATACCTAATGTAGGTGAAAGGCGGATAGATACAGCAAACCACCATGGCATGTGTAGACTTATGTAACAATCCTGCACCATCTGCACATGTACCCCAGAACTTAAAGTATAATAAAAAAAAGAAAAGAAAATACACAAAGTATAAAGAACAAAATAAAAATTCTTTATAAAAACCACTAAAAATTTTTTTAAATAAAATAAAATTAACAAATCAACAGGAAAATAACATGTGATATATGAAATTATTTACATTCGTCCTTCCACTCAGTTCATTTTGGTGATCATATTTATGACAGAGGTTTCCAGGAGCACAGAATTTAATGGTCCCCTGTGGAGAAGGGCACCTACTGCCTGTGACCAGACCCCCTCTAGCCCTAACATGCTACACAACCTTGGGCAGGTCACTTCCCTTCTCCAGAGAATCAGTATGATTCAATAAACATGACCAAGAACCAATAAATCATCAGGCACTGGACCAGATGGTCTTTCCCAGCTACAAAGTTCCAGGACTCTAAGAAAGCACCCTGGAAGCACACAGCACAGTGTAGTTCACCTGGCATAAATTCCCATATTCAGTTCTTTCCAACATCCAAATGATTGCTGATGAGAATAAGAAGGACTAAAAGTGATTCAAACTGCTGCTAAATCAGTTCCTCATTGCAAATCTAACAAGCCCTGACTTTAACTTTCCCTTCTCTGCCACCTGACAGCTCAGTGATCTGATGATTAACACATCATCCTCCAAAGGGAGCAATTGCCTTCTGGCCCCAGGATGGTTTGGTGACCCTGGGCTTCCTCCAGCCCATCTGGTATCCACCTGTTCCCTCTCTCTCAGCCATGCAGTTCTCAAGACACTTCCGAAAGCCCAGAAGCAGAGAAGACAATGGTCCATTGCCTGAGTCCTAAGAGTGGAGCTGAGTTGAGTCAGTCATTCAGGGTTGAGGTGGAATCCTCCCTCTCCAGCCTCAATAGCTACGCCTGAGACCACTGGTGCTACTCCAAGCCATCTGAAGCCTCTCTCTCTTCTCCCAGCCAGGAAATACATAGCATAGTGGGGAGAGGGAGAGGACTGATCTTCCTACAAAGACCGTAGGGGAGGTCAGAAGACCAAGATATGAGCATTCATGACCAATATCAGACCAATATTCAGATCAACATCACTTAAATAACTTTATGTGAGGTCATCCTCAAGCTTACGGAAAACTCACTAATGCCCCAAACGCAGGATGCCATCTCTGCTCATTGCCTTAGTTTTCATTCCTTTTGTCCCATCCAAGGTGAAGTGAACCCCATGTTGCTTCTGGCTGAGACTGGAGCAGTGTCCTGGGGCTGGAGCTCAGTCAGTGAAGTGGTCACTGTAAGCAGAACAGATCCAGGAGTGAGGACCCATGCTCAGCTGTGGGGTGCCCATCCTGGGCCCCTGGGCCAGGCCACCCCTCCTCCAAACCATGGGACCCAAGACCAAAAATGAAAAGTTCTAGGCATGCCAGCTTCACTCTCTGTAATTGTCTCAGACTTTCTATTTCTATCCTTGATCTTTTCCTGTTTGTTTGTTTCTGGCTGCTCCATTTCAATGTCCAGTCAACTTCTAGCCCTTTCACTTTTCTTTTAAATTTCTGGCCCTTCCTTGCTACCCTAGACTAGATGATGGGTGCTACTCTTTATTGGCATCAGGGCAGGGGAAATATTACACATGTACTTTGCAATCCAACAGATACGGATTGGGTTCCAGGTTTGCCATTTATTAGCTGTGTGAGCTTGAGCAAACTATTTTGAAGTCTCCAATCTTTGATTTCCTCACCTAAAAAACAAGGTCACTAAATACAACCCACACAGGGTTATAGGGAAAATTCAATAAGATAAGGCGTGTAAAGTTCAAAGGCTGGTGGGACCTCAGGAATGGTCACACCCATCCCCTGGCTCTTCCCAGTCCCAGTCTGTAGTCACGTAGCTACCTCAACACAAGTCGACCCAGTATAGCTTCTGATGAGTGCAGCCCCTCTGCCCAACCAGGCTCATTCAGACGTGCCTCGTGCTGGTGACGGGTTGGTAGGGGGAGACGAGAAGAGCAGCCAGGGAGTGCTAGGGAAGAGGCTGGTGCGCACAGACCCAAAGAAAATGCAGACACAGAAAGAGGAGGCAAAGCAATAGGCCAGTGCCAAGGGTGGGTCCCTGGCTTAGGTTGAACATGCAGCAGGAGTGCTTGGAGCTTAGTTGCATGTGGGTGCTAACTATGCGGATCTTCAAGAGGGATAGGAGTTAAAAGGCAAGAGCTGAACAAAACATGCACAAAGTAATATCCAGGAAATGTCATCTTCTACGCCCCCTTAGCTATGCATATCGCAGTCTGAAAGGGTTTCCCTTCCCAAGAACAGAATTTTGACAGCGGGGAAGTAAGGATGACAGGACCCTAGAGGAGAGAAAAAAAAACAGCATCAAGGGACAAGAACAGCTAAGAAATGAGAGAGCACAGCCAGCAAAGGAAACTGTCACATTCTCAGTTTTCTATTCCATTCCTTTGGAAAGAACTGCAAGTTCTTTTTCCAGGCGAGAAATATATCTTCTGTTCTCAGTACCAAGATAGGGGGGTCTACAAGGATGAGTAAATAAATATCACAACGCAAGTTGCTTTCAGACTCTTAAGACTCTCTATCCACCCTAAGGCTGCCCTTGACACAAGTTCAGAATCCCAGCACCAAACCACATGAACGTGGCCAAGGGTATCAGCACTTAGTAGGGCCTCCTCTACCCCAACCCCACATAAACCACCCACTCACTGAAACCCACCTGTCCTTGCTTTTTCCTTCTCTAGCTCTACAACCCAACTTTTAAGAGACAGCGTGGTATAGTGTTTGGAAGTGAAGATGCTAGAGCCTGACCATGTTGGTTTAAATCCTAATTCTCCTGATTGTATAAATTTGGGCAAAGTACATACCTTCTCTGGACCTTGGGTTCCTCTGTAAAGCAGGGGATGGCAGTTCCTACTTCACATGATTCTCATTAAGGTTAAATAGCTTAATACAAAAAAGGGGCCGATTTGACAGTAAATGCTCAGTAAATTATTAATATCTGTTTTCAATCCCTTGCCTTAATCTGACTAGTCTGACAATCAACTTTAGATTCTTTGTATTAGCATTCTAAACTCCTCTTCCCAATAGATTCCTAAGTACTAACGCCAGTACTATATCCACTTGTTTAAAAAGAGCTACTGTCTGCACCAGCTCCCCGCCAACCCTACCAATAGTCTTCACTAACCAGGCAAGCCTTCCAGGCTCCCTGCAGAAGAAAAAGTGAGGACAGTCCATTGATATGATATCATGGAACACCCTAAGTGTACCTTCAATAAGGGAAGTTGAATTGGACTGCGGACGGCAAATATCTCCCTGAGAAGTATTGCACGCAGAGTTCTTATGCTTAACCTCACTCAGCTACAGTTTCTTAATCTATAAATGGAAGTGTTGGAGAGACAAGGATTTCCTAACCTTCTCTGCATTACACATACCTTTGAAAATCTGGTAAATACCTTCAACTTCCTTTGAGTCTATGGAACAGACCCTAGGTTAAGGAGCCTTGACCTAAAGGATTTCTAAAACAAATTTTTACTTCTGAGACTATAGAAAACATACACATAAATCCAGTAAAGAAAATAAGACAATATATGGTGAAATGACTTTATCTGCTATGCACTGTTATGTCTGTGCTGTTAAAATCTTGAAATACTTCTATTCTGGGTGGCAAATGGCATCTGGCCCAAAGCACTCCCACCTCTGTGCTCCTTACTCTTCTGGCCACTCTGACCCCTTGCTCAGTCCTTAAAGGCCTCCACATCATTCAGCAATTATAGGGAAATATCTGGCACAGAGAAGGACCTTTGGAATCTTGTGCTACCACTATGGCCAGCAACCATTATGATCAATTAGTGCTCAGTGTTTTGAACAGCATTCCTAGTTTATAATAAATCTTCGAAGAATGGTGCAACAAAAATGGCCTAGGAGATCAAAGGGTGTTAGAAAAGTTTCATACAAAAGGTGACATCTGAGCTGGGCCTTGAGATGGCTTAGGATATAGACAGCATGGAGGGAGGAGCCTGTTCCAGAAAGAAGAATAGACTCAGAAGAGGTAACATATAAGGAGCGCTCCATGAACAGCAGGGAAACCAGTGTGAGTAAGCAGATGACACATGAGGAATATAAGTGGGAAGGGGACAGATGCCAAGCTGGGGAAGGTCTTCAATGGCAAGTTAAGGAGTTTGAACTTCACCCTACAATGCAGAATCAGCCCTGTCTTAAATGGGATGAAGAGCTAGATTTGTAGCTCAGATTTCTCCACCAATTTAACCACATCGCATTATTCTAAAACTTCTCAAATTCATGAAGTGAAAGGAAAAATTCAGAAAATAAAAGGAAGTATATTGTAAAAGCAGATTCTAATAAAGCCCAGCAACACTGAATTTTGGCCCGAGTCAACTTCATTCAGTATCTCAGAGTCTCTGATGCCCTACTAAACTTAGATATTTGACACTTAGGTAATTTGAGTTCCAGTACATCATTTTCTTCTAAAATGTTTGGAAATTTTAGAATAGTTTTAGAATAATGTGATGTGGTTAGGGAGCAGGCTGGGGCCTAGGGGCTAGAGCTCAGTGGGGATGGCAGGAACTGGAAGAGCCAGAGGAGGGGAGCAAGTCAAATTGCTTCTAGAGGATGATTATGATGAAACCTGAGAGCCTGAAATCTGTCTTTCTGGAGCCAGATATGGGAGACAAAACCAAGAGCCAAGACGCAAAGAAAGGCAGTCACAGAGGAAGAAGCAAGAGCAGATGTGAAGTCGGCATGATCGAAGAACTGCCTGCAACAGAGCTGTGGCTGCAAGGTGGATTTCAATTCAGTTTCACCTATGGAATAGGAGTGAGAAGAATGACCTGGGTAAAATTCATAGGTTTAACTACATATTAAGTAGATTAGCCTCTTTCTCCCTTACTAGGACAGTTAATATATTGACAACTACTCGTCCCCACTGCTGAAAGTCTATATACACATACACAGTCTAAGCACCTTGGTACCCAGGCTGAAGTGCAGTGGAGTGATCATAGCTCACTGTAGCCTGGAGGATCCCCAGGTTCAAGCGATCCTCCCACCACAGCCTCCTGAGTAGCTGAGGCCACAGGTACTCACCACCACACTCAGCTGTTTTTTTAATTATTATTTTTAGAGATAGGGTTTCACCATGTTGCCCAAACTGGTCTCAAATTCCTGGCTTTAAGTGATCCTCCTGCTTGGGCCTGCCAAAGTGCTAAAATTACAGGTGTGAGCCACCATACCCAGCCTGGCACCTCTATTTTAAAAAGTTAACTTTTTAAAATCCACACCTAAGGACGACAATGAGATCGAAGTAGGAAAAAAAATAGATCCTAGGTCTTGATTTAATACTAACCCCTTTGAGGACTTCAGAGCAGTGTCTTTTCTCTAGCCCTTGGTGATTTTCCGCTGTCAAACTGTGGCTAATGTGAACTAAACTGGTGGTTTGGCGGATAAAGTAAGAGAATGTATTGTGAAAGCACTTTGGAAAAGCGTATGTGTTATATCCATGTAAGAGATCGTATTATTAAAACAGCTTTGTGGGCTACTTCGTTTTCAGCTCTTTCTTTCAAACCCAGACTAAGCCAATGGCAACCCATTTATGATTATAGGCAAAGCATGACTTTTGATTCCTAGAGCAGCTCACCCTGACTTGCTTCAGGTTCTTGAGTGGTTTTGCCCTCGGCTTGCCAGAAAAAAAAAAAAGGCAGGGCATCTAGTTAAATTTGAATTTAAGATAAATAATTTTTTTAGGACATGTATGTTCCAAATCACACAAGACATACTTAAAACTGTATCCCTCATTTATCTTCAATCCAAATTGAAATTTGTTCTGTATTGTTATTTTCTGGGTCTGGCAAGATGCTATTTTAGCCTCATACTGATCTCCTGTCTCCTTCCAAACCCAATAATTTTTAATACAGTAATGCTTTTAGTCACCCTTAAAGCAAAAAGGGAGAGATCAGCTGCCAATTTTATTCATCTTGAAAACATAGAGTATCTTTTTATTTATGGATTTATTTCACAAGTAAATTTCAACATTTTTCTCACAACAAGACTATAAAACAAAAAGCTCAGAGATTAGAAAGCCCATCTTCTCAGCCCCATTCTGATCTTTATATCTATGTGTCAGCCAGCCTCCCCAAATAACAAACGCTAATCTCAAAGCAAAAAGAGAACAAAGAAAATCCTCCCTTGCCCCCAGCACAGACTTTAATCCTAGCCTCCAGTTATATCAGTGAGATAGAAAGGCTAAAGCAGTGGTTCTTCAATCCCAGGTGCACATTGGCAGCAAGGGAGTGTTAAAAAACTCAAAAGCAGCCGGACATGGTGGCTCACACTGTAATACCAGCACTTTGGGAGACCAAGGCAGGTGGATCATGAGGTCAGGAGCTGGAGATCAGCCTGGCCAACATAGTGAAACCCAGTCCCTACTAAAAATACAAAAATTAGCTAGGTGTAGTGGGTAGGTTAGGTAGGTTAGCTAGCTCAGGAGGCTGAGGCAGGAGAATTGCTTGAACCAGGGAGGTGGAGGTTGCAGTGAGCCAAGATCACGCCATTGCACACCAGCCCAGGTGACAGTGCAAGACTCCATCTCAAAAAACAAAAAAAAATTACAAAAGAAAAAGAAAAAAAGAAAATTCAAAAGCTCAGGTCATACCTCAGGTAAATTAGGTCACAAACCCTTGGGGTGTACTTAGACATTAGTATTTTTTAGCACTCTCGCGATTCTAATGTGCATCCAAGATTAAAAACCACTGCCCAAACCCTTACTTCTCATTTTTAAACCCAGCCCAAATCCCTTACAAAGCTTCCGGAAGATACAGGAATCAGATGGTTGGAGAAGGGGAACAAAACAGCAGAAAGATATCAAAGATCTTGTTGCATCCTGTTGGTCCTTAAGTCTTGACTCTTGATTTTGTCTTCCTTCTATTTTACTCTGGCCACAGTCACCTTGCCATGGAGCAAATGTATCATCCAAAGCTTGTCATCCAACTTACTCAATATTAGCAAAAAGATTTAAAAGGTAGGATAAAATATGAATAACAGATAATGCTTATTGAATTTGTAACCTGTTTAATTCTCACAGCCAGCTCTGTAAGGTAGTAATTATCACACTCACAGTACAAACAAGGAAACAGAGGATCATGAAAGTTAAGTCACTTGACCTAGGTCATCCAATGTGTAAATGGTCCAGTAAGAGTCAAGATCAGGCTCTTTCTCTAACACAACAATACTCCCCACAAACAGCTGCCTAGGGCATATGCAGACCAATTCCAGGGAACATCATTCATTGTATTATGATATGAATGGTGACTATACAGCAGAACCACAGACAATGTGCACAGCCTAATACAGCAGCCCTAAATGGCTTTCCCCAAATTATCAGAGGCTGTTGATAAATGGACCAAGAATCAGAGTTTTGTGAGTGGGAATCTGATTTTGAGAAAAAGTCTTCTCAATCAGGTATTAAATTCTCTTACAATTTTTGTCCCACCAGTAGGGCAGGCACAAATGAGAAAGAGAATAAGCATCAAAAAGAGCATCTTCTCACAGCCACCTCAAGCTCAGCACTCCTTGAACTCTCCCTACCCCAGAACTGTTCCTCTCCACCCCACCACAGCTCGTAACAGTTCCTTCCAGCATTTTTCATGTGATCATTCCAGCCAAAGGACTGGAACTTATTTTATGCCCACATCCTCTCCTGCATTCCCTCACACACAATAAGTTAAGATGTCCTGGCATTTTTACATCTAAAATAATTTTCATATCTTTCCCTAAATGTCCATAACTAACCCCATATTATAGTCAGGTCCCAGCCTCTCTCCCCTG
Source organism: Plecturocebus donacophilus (assembly GCA_004027715.1). Lineage (NCBI taxonomy): Eukaryota > Metazoa > Chordata > Mammalia > Primates > Pitheciidae > Plecturocebus > Plecturocebus donacophilus. Next base: position 24,546 of record PVKP010021423.1, on the reverse strand, counting down.
GACAAATGTAACAACCTCCCAACTTATCTTCCTAAAATCAGTCTTTGCCCCTAAACTCCATCCTCCCCATTATAGAGTGATGTTTCTAATGTCATGCCCCTGCTTCATAGGAGAACCTTCAGAAGTTCTCCATTATTTACAAGGCTAAGGTTAAATGTGTTAGCATGACAGATGATGCTGTTCATGAGCTAGCTGCCCATTTCTCCAGTCTTACCCACTATTTCTACCTTGATGCAATGGTTAATTTTAGATGTCAACTTGGCTAGATTGAGCGATGGCCTGGATGGCTGCTGAAGCATTGTTTCTAGGTGTGTATGTGATGGTATTTACAGAAGAGATTGGCCTGTGAGCCAGTGGACTGAGAGAGGAAGGCACATCCTCAGTGTCAGCAGGCACCATCCAATCTGGGGACCCAGTTGGGACAAACAGAGGAAGAACAGGGATTTTCTCTCTACTCTCTCTCTCCCTTCCCAAGCAATATGACTTTTTTCTCCCCTTGACCTTGAATATCAGACTCCAGATTCTTTGACTTTTGGACTATGGGACCTGTACCAATGAACTAACTAGGGCTCTCAGGCCTTCAGCCTCAAACTGGAAGCTGCACCATTGGCTACCCTAGCTCTGAGGCTTCAGGACATGAACTGGCCACGCTACTGCCTTCTCTGGTTCTCCAGCTTGCAGAGGGCCTGTCTTGGGACTTCTCTGGCTCCTGTGATTTTGTGAGTGAATTCTCCTATAAAATCTCCTCTCATATATCCTATCGGGTCTGTCTTTCTGGGGAACTCTCACTTGTACACTTGCTTATTATTCTTTGATAAAATCAAAGTGATTGTAGTTCCGACTTCATGCCATGTGATTCCACACCAATATGTTTTTGTCCATGGTGAACCTCTGACCTGAACTATTCTCTCCTCTCACCATGCCTTCTTTATCAAATAGCATCTGCACAGTCATCAAGGCTTCCTTAAGTGTTCGAAAAGACTTAATTTCAAGCCAGTGTAGGGTTAAAGCCTCAACTATTGAGCTCCCATAGAAACTTTTATCATGGCTCTTACTACATTCTATTAAAAATGGCATTTTTGCCTGTCCATGTGATCAACTCTCTCAGAGATCAAAAACTAATGACCTAATGGCTAAATGAAAGCCCAGACATTTTCTGTTTGCTTGCAGTATATCTTTTAAAATTCTGTATTAAATGTCAATATTTAACAAATGATGTTCAACTTCTATCCAAGATATGCTAACAGGATCAGATTTACGTTCCTGCCTAAAACAACCAAACAAAGGTAACCAAAACAACAAAAAAAGACAAAACATACATAACAAAAGTTTTCAAGAAACTGTACATCAGACAATGAAGGGCAATGATCCCTGAAAGACGGTAAACAAATGAGTTGAGCCCTACTATTGTCCCAAATATATTGCCTTGAGGAGGTTTCCAAGCCAGGGCATAGGAGGGAGAGTAACTTATAAGGAGCCTAAAACAGTCCCTGAATTGAGGAAATGGAGCTGAAAGACTAAGGTAGTTAGAATCACAGGATAAACTATCAGAAAGGAGAGAGATGCACAGGGAAAGAACCATGGATATCTGCAGAGTGCCTTTTGGGCTTTCAGCAGAATACTAGTCAGAATGCAAGGCCAGGGAAAGAACCATTCAAAAAAAAACCAGGAAAAAAGTTTTTGACACTCATGTGAAGCCAAGAATATTGCCTATTTTCAACAGCTAGACTAGAGAATCTCATAATTCACAGAGCATTTGGTACAGCGCCCAAAGAGGTCTTGCTTCAGTAGTATGAAATAATTAGCTCTTGATACGGTTAGGCTTTGTGACCCCACTGAAATCTCATCTTGAATTGTAATCCCTACATTTTGAGGGAGAGAAGTGATTGGATTGTGGGGCAGTTTCCCTAATGCTGTTCTCATGATAATGAGTGAAGTCTCACAAGAACTGATGGTTTTATAAATGGTAAATGGTAGTTTTTCCTGTGCTCACATATGCTCTCTCTCACCTGCCACCACGTAAAACATACCTTTTCCCATTCTGCCATGATTGTAAGTTTCCTAAGGCCTCATCAGCCATGCAGAACTGTGAGTCAGTTAAACCTCCTTTGTTTATAAATTACCCAGTCTCATGCAGTATCTTTAGAGCAGTGTGAGAACAAACTAATACACCCCTAAAACAAACTCTACTCTTGTACTACTTACCAAATTTTAAACAGCAAGACACCAACTGAAACAAAATGTTTCCAAATATCTCAGCTGTGCCTCTAAACAAAAGTTAAAAATATTTGTAAGAATACAAAAAAATCCAGAATCCTACAAATAAAACTGACGATGTCTAGAACCCAATCAAAAATTACCAGGCACACAAACCAAAAAAAAATATGCCTTATAAAGAGAAAATTAAATCCATAAAGACCAATCCAGAACTGACAGAGATGTTAGAATTAGAAAACAAGGACGTTAAAACAAATATAAAATGTAATAGTATTAACAAGTTAAGTAGAAATATGGAAGCTAACTAAAGACACAGGTTCAATGTTTAGAAGCTAAAACTACATCAGAGATTGTAAAACAATGTTGTATGGGAATAATGGCAGATTAGACACTGCAGAAGAAAAGAGAGAAGAACTTGAGGACATAGCAATAGAAGCTACATAAAAGGAACATGGAGAGCAAAAAAGGAAAGAGTATCAATTGAACAAATTTAACTAGACTAACATACATATTATGGAAGTCTCCTAAGAAGGGGAGGCAGAAAAAATAACTTTAAAAATATTTTGTTATGCATGAATTAGGTAAAAAAAAAAAAAGAGAGAGAGAAAAGAAAAGAAAGAAAGAAAGAAAAAATGTTTTATCAATGAGACTGTTTTCATATTATTTTGAGCAAAAAAAATAAATTAGGTATCATTGTATTATAACCCGAATTATAAAATAAATACCCATAAGTCCATACTAATATTAATAAGTAATTGCATAGGTAAATGAATGGGAGACATGCAATTTAAATATAGACACAAATTGACTAAAATTAAAAGTGTTATATCATGCAAATACTAATTTTAAAAATATAACTACTATATTAACATCAGAAAAGGTATATTTCAAATAAAAAATAATTACCAGAGATAAGGAAAGTCATTTCACAATAATAAAGTGGCAAACTAAACAAGAAGATGTAATAATCCTAAGTGTTTATGCTCTTCCTGACATTGCTTAAAAATGCATGAAGCAAAAACTAATAGAATGGCAAGGATACATAAGCAAATACACAATTATCATTGCAGATTTCAATATCCCTCTACCAATAACTGATAGAACAAGTACACAAAAAATCAGAAAGTACAAAGAAAATTTGAATAACATTATCAATAAAGCTACAGTAATTAGAACAGTACAGCACTGGCATAAAGACAGACATACAGACCAATGAAATATTATAGAATAAAGAGTCCAGAAATAAATCCTCAAATGGTCAGTTGATTTTTGGTAAGGATAACATGACTATTCGGTGTGAAAAAGACAATCTTTTCAACAAATGGTGCTGGAAAACAGAATATCAATATGCAAAAGAATAAAATTGAGCTATTACCTTATACCATATAAAAATTAACTCAAAATGAATCAAAAATTTAAACATAAGAGCTAAAACTATAAAACTCTTAAAACACTGAAGAAAATCTTTATGACACTGGATTTGGCAATAAGTCCAGAAATATTTACCAAAAGCATAGGCAAGAACAGTAATTCGAGTTTCATGTATGTAAAGGTTTAAATTATTATTCATATTTCTGTATTGAATTTTTTATTAATATATAATATCCTTCTTTGTCCTCTGAACTTTTTTGAAGTTAGGCCTATTTTGTCTAATATTACTGTAGCCACTTCAGCTCTCTTTTGTTTACTATTTTAATGAAATACATTTTTCTATCGTTTCACTTTCAACATACTTGTGTGCTTGGATGTAAAGTAAGTCTCTTGTGGACAGCATACAATTAGGCCATCTCTTTTTCTGTGGGGAAGTAGGGTCATTGCACCAGTCTTTGTCTTTATATTGAGGGTTTAATCCATTTACATTTAGAATGATTACTGATAAAGAGAAACTTCTGCCATTTTGCTATATGTTTACTATTTTATTTGCCTTATAGTTGTTCTTTATTTATTACTGTCTTCTCTTGTGATTAGTTAATTTTTTGTAGTAAAATGTTCTGATTTTCAGTATTTTGTTTGTGGTTACCATGGGGCTCACATTTAACATCCTAAAGTCATAACAATCTAATTGGACTTTATACCAATTTAACTTCAATAACATACAAAACTCTGTTCCTAAAGCACTTTCCATATCCTCAACTAGCTCTTGAAGAATTTTTAAGACAGCTGTTTTAAAGTCTTTGTCTAGTAAGTCTGGTATCTGTGCTTCCTCAGGTACATTTTTGTCAAATTATTTTTTTCCTTTGAGTGGACCTTACTTTCCTGTTTCTTTGTGATTTTTTATTGTTGTTGTAAACTATAAGTTTAAATCTTATAATGTAATAACTATGGAAATCAGATTCTCCTCCTTCAGGGTTGGTTTTTTTTCTAATTGTTGGGCTCTATGCCTGGGTCAGCTTAACATAAAAGGTTAAGCTTTCATCAGGTTTTTACTGCATCTGTGTCTTTTTCTGGACATAAGCAGGTTACTTTCTAAAGTTCTCCATATACACAGTTTCCTTTGATTGTCCAAAGAACAGGCTCAGACCTTTCAATATCCTGGAAAACAATTCAGCCCATGGAGGCTAGAACAATGGCATGCGGCGTCCATGCCCATACCTATCCATTAGAGCAACAATTCAAAAGCACAAAACAAAACCCCAATATTTGGGAGACAAAGTCCTTATTACCTACTGTGAATAGCACAAAACAACACCCCAATATCTAGGGGATAAAGTACTTATTACCTACTGTGGATAACACAAGGAGCATCAAAACCACAAGTTGGCATCCCATAACTGCTGCCACAGGGTTGGGAGTGGAAGGAGAATAGGTAGCTACCACTGTACTATTGGTTAAAAGTGTTCAAAATTAACCACAATTTACCAGCCAGGCTCTTCACCCAGAAGTTGCAAACATTCAAATAAACTCTAGAGTTCCAAAATACTTACTTCTTACAGTTTCTGCTGTACTACTGTTGTCCAGGTGGAGAGACAGATTCCTGGCACATCTTACTCCACCACCTTCCCTGATAGCACTCTTAAAGAGAAATTTATATCACTAACTACCTATATTAGAAAAAAAGCCTCAAATCAATTACCTCAGCTTTCTCCTTAAGGAAACTAGAAAAAGAAGAGTAAATTAAATCCAAACTAAGCATCACAAAAGAAATAATAAAGATCAAAGCAGAAAACAATGAAATAGAACTACTTATACCAAATCAATTTTTAAAAAATGGTACTTTGAGAGGATCAATCAAATGGATAAAACTCTAGCCAGGCTGATCAGGAAAAAAATGGAAGACATACAAAATTACCAATATCAGGTATGAAAGAGTTGATTCTACAGATATTAAATGTAACCACTTAGATAAAACGGATACATTTCTTAAAAGACAAAAGCTATCAATACCTACTCAGAAGAAATAGTTAACCTTAATAGCTCTATGTCTAACAAAGAAATCTAATTTTCAAATCTTTTCCAAAAGACAACTCCAGGCCCAGATGGCTACATTGGTTAATTCTCCCAAACATTTCAGGAAGAATTAGTACCAAGTCTGTACCAACTCTTACAGAAAATTCAAAAGAAGGGAATACTTCCTAGTGCATTCTGTGAGGCTGTATAACCTAATACCAAAGCACAAAAACATTACAAGAAGAGAAATCTACAAGCCAATATCCTTCATGACCTTTAGTGTAAAATTATAATTAAAAAATTTTGGCAAGCATGTTCAACAGTATCTAAAAAGGACAATACATCATGATCCATTAGTGTTTTAACATTCAAAATTCAATCTATTTAATTTACCATATTTATAAACTAAAAAATAAAAATCATATGATGGTCTCCATTAGCACAGAAAAAAACTGTTAAAATTCAACATCAATTCCTGAAATATACTCTTGAAACACTAGGATTATAAGAAACTTGATATAAGACAACTATTTTTTAAAGCCCATAGCTAACATCATTGGATATTTTACACCTAAAGATCAAGAACAAGGAAAAGATTTCTTCTCTCACTATTTCTATTTGACATTGTATAGACAGTTTCATCTAGTTTAATTAGGAAAAAAAGAACTTATAAATAAAAGGCTCCAGACTGGAAAGGACAAAAACAAAACTGTCTTTATTTACAACCACATAATCATCTATGTAGAATATCTAGTATCTACAAAGAAAAACTGACTATAACTAATATGTGATTTTAGTAAGGCTTCAGGAAATAAGATCAACATAGAAAAATTAATTCTGTTTCTATGTAATAGTAAGAAATAATTAGAAATAGAAAAAAATACTTTTACAATAGCATTAAAATTATTAAAATACTTGGGTAATATCTGACAAAGATTTGCAAGGTCTGTATACTAAAAAGTACATAACACTTTCCCACTGTGATTGACAATAGTGAAAAGAAAAAAATCACAAAAGGATTGATGAGAAAGAAAGATCTAAATCAACAGAGAGCTATACCTTGTGTATGGATCAGAAGACCCAATATTGTCAAGCTGTGAATTATTCCTAAATTTATCTATACATTCAATGAAATGCCAATCAAAATTCTAGCAAGTTTTTGTTGAAACTGATACTTACAAAAAATTCCTACAGAAATGCAAAAGACCTAAAATAGACAGGACAATAGCCAAAACAATAGCCTCGAGTTTTCTTTCTCAGGTTTTTAATCGCAGATTTCTTTGTTAGATGTGGAGCTATTCAGGTTAACTATTTCTTCTTGGGTAAGCACTGATAGTTTGTGTCTTTCAAGGAATGTGTCCATTTCATCAAAGTGCTCAAATTTAATATCTGTAGAATTAACTCTTTCACACCTGATATTGGCAGTTTTGTGTCTGCTTCATTTTTTCCTGACCAGTCTGACTGGAATTTTATCAATTATATTGATCTTCTCTAGGAACCAATTTGAAAATGATGAACAAAATCAGAGGACAAAACTAAATGATTTCAAGACTTAGTATAAGACCACAACAAAACGGTGTAGGATGGGTGTAAAGATAGACAAATAGATCAACAAGACAGAACAGAGTCCAGAAATAGACCCCACAGATATGTGTACAATTAATATTTGATAAAAATACAAAGGCACGTCAAGAAAGTTGGGAAAGGCTAGCCTTTTCAATAAATGGTGCTGGAATTATTATATATTCATATGCAAAAAAGAACAAGAACTTAAACATGTATCTAAAACCATACACATAAGTAAATTCGGGATGGATCATATATTTAAAATGTAAAACCCAAAGCTAGAAAACTTCTAGACAAAACCATAGGAGAATATCTTTGTGGCACAAATTAGGCAATGATTTCTTATCTAGACCAATGAGTAAACACAAAAGAAAAGCTGATAAATTTGACTTCATCTAAATGTAAAAACATCTGTGTATTATTTATTTATTTATTCTCAAGACAGAATCTTGCTGTGTCACTCAGGCTGGAGTGCAGTGACATAATCACAGCTCACCGCAGCCTTTACATCCTGGGCTCAAGCAATCCTCCCAGCTCAGCCTTCCAAGTAGCTGGGACCACAAGCATACACCATCACACCTAGCTAATTTTTGTAGAGATGGGGTCTTGCCATATTTCCCAGAGTGATATAAACCCTGGGCTCAAGTGATCTGCTCACCTTGGCCTAATAAAGTGCAGGGATTACATGTGTGAGCCACTGTGCCCAGCTGACATCTATGTATTAATCACAACTTTTATTTTGTATATTTTATGATGTTTTAACATTTGGGGAGCATCATGCTGCTTAGGGAAAGACTGCCCCTGCAAAGGCTAGTTCATTCCCAGAGTAAAGAATTTGTTGGTAAGTCTTCCTTTCATATGTTATTAAATAACTAACCAATCCAGAGTTCATATCCACAGTCACTTCCTTTATCTAATTCTCACATACCAAGTCAATATTTCCCCTGCCCTATATCAATCCAGGGCAAAGTACCAAACAACTAAAGGCTGCTGGAGCTGATCCTAAGCTGGAGCTGATCCTAAGCTTTTTTCCCTGTCTTACTTTGCCTTTCCAATAGAGACCCCAATAAAGTCTGTGACCTGTGCCTTCCCCTTGCTTCGTTCTGCCTCCTAACTGACACTGGTGCTTTACCTGTGGCCAGTTTTATGCTATGTTTATCATTTCTAAGGAAACTGGGAGTAACATTAAACTTTTCTCTCAATGGCATTGACCTCTCTATGTTGTCACTCAGTCATCTCTATAAATTAAGACCCAAGAGCAAATCAATCTGCTCCTCAAAAGACCCTGCCAAGAAAATGAAAACAGCAACCACAGATAGCAAGAAAACATCTGCAAAGCATACATCTGGTGAAGGATGCATATAGAATACACACACACACACACACACACACACACACACACACACACACACACACATTCATCTCACTGAAGGGGGCTGGGGGGAGACACTAACCTAACAAACCTGAAAATGGACTCCACAACATCAAAGTCAAAACAAATTGTACATAAGTACTACACTCTAGTTGATAAAGTTGTTTCCCACAGGGTATAAGCTAACAATCATGATACTGCTATACATGTATATTAGAACTGAACAAGAACTCCTCAATAAAAAACTCATAACTCAATATAACAGACAAAATATTTTAATAGACACTTTACCAAAGAAGATACGTGAAGGACAAATAAAGGATGAAAATATGCTTAGTATTATCAGTGATCAGGAAAATGCAAATTAAAACCACAAAAAGATACCACTACACACCAAGTAGAATCGCTAAAATTAAACAGACTGATCATACCAAGTGTTGGTGAGGATCTGGAAGAATGGAAATCTCCTTCACTGCTGGTGAGAATGTAAAGTAATGCAATCACTCTGGAGAATATTTTGCCAGTTTCTTTAAAATTTAACTGTTTATTTATTGCATGACCCGATTATTCTAAGAATATTAGTATGAAATAAAAAACACAGGTCCATATAAAGACATATACACAAATATGCATATCATCTTTATTCGTTATACCCCAAATTTGAAGCAATCTTAATGAATAGTAATAGATGAATGGATAGACAAGTTACAGTATAGCCATGCAATGTAAAACTATGCACCTATAGAAAGGAATGAACTATTGATCACATAACATGAATAAATCTGAAAATATTTATACCGAACAAACGAAGGCAGATAAAAGGAATGCTCAATGTATACTTTTATTTACTTAAGAAAAAACCTTTAGAAAATGCAAACTAATATATAGTGACATAAAGAAGATCAATGAATGTCTGGGACGCGGGATAGGAAACGAATTGCCAAGAAAAATGAGGAAACTGTTCAGGGTGATGGGTTTGGTGGCATAAACATATGTCAAAATTTACCAAATTATGTACTTTTAATATGTAAAGTTTATTGTCCATATTTTAAAAAGTGGAACAGTATATACGAATTCAGATTTCTGGCTTATCTTGAAAAACTTAAAAAATTTAGAAACACTGGACCCAGGTTCCTGCATCACAACAATTAGCTGCAGCTAACTAACAGCTAGACACATACTTTGATTAGCCACAGACCCAATCACTCTGTTTTTCTCATATATAGGCCATTTTCTTAATTTATTCTCCTCTTCAGGTGTTTGATCCCTTTGCCATCTCTGTACTCTCCCCTTCATGAAAGAGAACTAGAAACTTTTCAACGAAGTCAAAGATTTTAATTTTAAATCTCCACGGTCAATTTAAAAAGTAATATTTATCTCATTTATTGTTAACAGGAATATAAAATAATACAGCCACTTTGGAAGGCAGTTTGGCAGTTTCTAACTATAAAATATAGCAATCATGCTTCTAGATATTTATTCAATTGATCTGAAAACTCATGTCCACACAAAAAACTGGAAAGGAATATTTGTAGTAGCTTTACTTGTAATTACCCAAAACAGGAAGCAACTAAGATGAGCTTAGATAGCTGAATGAGTAAACAAAGTGGTGCATTCACACAATAGGATATTATTTAGTGATTTTTGAGAAAGAACTACCAAGCTGCACAAAGACATGGAGGAATTTCAAATGCATTCATTGCTAAGAGAAAAATGTCAGTCTCAAAAGCCTATATACTATGTGATTCCAATGATATGACATTCTGGTAAAGGCAAAACTATAAAGATAGGAAAAATATCAGTGTTGGCCAGGGTTCTAGGGGAAGGATAGAGAGCTGAGTAGGTAAACCCCAGGGAATTTTTTACAGTGGCAAAATTTTTCTTTAGGGCACTATAATGGTGAATACATTATTATACCATGCATTTGTCAAAACCCACAGAGCTTCATAGCGCAAACAGAGAGCCTTAATGCAGGCAAATTTTTCAAAAATCATTTAGGAGTTTGGAGGATATCAAGATGAAATGCAGAATATGACCAAATAATCTAATTGTGTTACAAATGTATAAAACCACCTCCCTGAAGGGGGCTGGGGGGAAGATACTAAACTAACAAACCTGAAAATGGGTGGACTCCATAATATCAAAGGCAAAACAAACTGTACATAAGCACCATACTCCAGTTGATAAAGTTGTTTCCCACAGGGTATAAGTAAACAGTCATGATACCACTATACATGTATACTAGAACTGAGCAAGTAAATAAATGGATCTCAAACGGTGGGAGCCAGATTTTTGCTGTTGGAGAGGGAGGTCACAATTAAACAAGAGGAGGAGGCTTGACTGATCCATCTGGAAATGGACTCGAGTTGTGGAGCTATCACTATGAAGTTATGTTTAGATTCCTATAGATAAGGCGGTTATATTCAGATCTCTTCATAGATGTGTTTATAATGGGTTAGTACACACACATACATTTTCTTGTTCTGTCAGTTGACAAGGCTTAAAAGACCTGAAACAACGAACCCCACACAATGAACACATTTAGCACCCAGACCTTTCTCTGGACAACCACTTCCTACTTACCTCTGGCCCTCCATTTCTTCCTCCTGAAGTGTACCTTGGAGATCATCTATTTCAATTATTTAAGTTCTCAGATAATGAAAATAGGGGCACAAAAAGGTGGCATTTGTTTTCCAAAGTCACAGAGCCAATTGATAATAGGGCCAGCAATGGAACTCGCTGCTATTATTGCAATGACTTTTACTTACAGGGTAATTCCCATACATGGGGTACATGTTTATCACATTTTGTAAAACAAAACAAATTAAAAAAGGAACATTTGTTACCAGCTCCTTCCCTTAAATATTCTCCAACATCTTTCTTAGGACTAGGAGTGCTGGAGATAAATTTGCCCCTGTTCTTTTTTGGATTCATTTTAATAAAAACTGCTTATCTTCTCAACCTCACAAGATTTCCTTTGACAGGTGTTGCATTTTCTTCTGAGCATAAATGTCCTTCCAAAAGAAGAACTAAATGGATTAGAGTTTGTTAACATTAAGCTTTTTAAAAACGAGCAAACAGAACAGAGGACATTTAGACTTGGCCCAAAATCAAAGAAACTGATGGACTGATGCGCTTATCTACTTTTTTTTTAAGTTTCATTATGTAACAAGGGAAAAATCATCTCAAATTTTCCTGGCCCTCACCCTTCCTGCTTCTCTTTGCTTTCTTTATAGTTAAGCAAAGACACTCAAAAAATTGGCTCTTAAAAATGTCTTAGAAAAAGCACCCAGTTATAAGGTAGGTAATGTGCTTTCCTTCCTGCTTACTCTGAAGCTTTACAGACAGTAAAACTCAAATTTCTCACGAGTGGGCACTGTCTTAATTATTCCCCCTTTGTTTTGCTTGATTGGAATTAATTACAGTAATTCACAATTGGCCATTAAATCATCTTTTTTCCAATAGCAGCACTATCCTCTCTGTTCCATATGTTCTTAACGTAACCCGAGAATAATGTTTTTTTTTCAAAGCTCTTGCATCACTTGGGGCCCTATTTTATCCCATCTAATTTCTTACTTTCCTCTAGCATGTCTTCCAATTCACCCGAGCTAAAGTTTCTTCCTTTCTACCCCCACCCCTCTCCCACCCTCAGTCCCATCTCTCTTTCATACACACACACACAGATACATGTAGGCACCTTTGTGCAGACATGCATACACATGCACAAATACACAGGTACATATATGTACCTTTATACCTTGGTGACAGATGCATTCCCAGCCCAGATGCTTTCAACCCTCTGTCTATGCAAACTCTACTCATCTTCCAGACCTTGCAAAGTTACCCCTTTTCCAAAAACTTCGTCTAATTAGCAAGATACTCTGCTAGGCACAAAGAAAAAGATTAATTCTACATAGCCTCTATCCTCAAGGAGCTGGTAATGCTCATTGGTTCCTTCTCAAAGATACTAGGAATTTCATCTCACCACAAGCACTTGATTATGTAAAGAACATCTTACTATTTTCTATCTCAACCATAGATTGCTAGAACATAAATCATACATTACTCCTCCATGATCTTTGCTTTGCTTTTCCAAGTTAGAGGAGGAGCGGGTGACAGAGGAAGGAAAACATGAATGCAATGAAGGGCTCAGGTAATCTCAGTAGCCTTCAATTCTGGGCGTAGACCTAAGAGAATAGTCAGTACTGTAAGTTGCCTAGGAAAGGAGTATACATCAAGGCCCAAGTACCATATGTTTAAATATTTAAAAGTTAGATTAAGCAAACAAATAGAATATGCCCTCTCCTCTTACCTTGATGAATATTCCCTCACAACAACAAAATTGAAAAGTGTGTGTAAATCTGGGTTTTAAATGACTGAAAGTCAAAAAATATCAACAATCTAAGGGGATTCCCTCTTCAAGGAAATATCCAGTGCCTCTCTCAGGAAAGTAGCAACTTGGACAGAATCTAGCATGCCTAAGGAACAGGGGATGCTCATTTCCTCTGTCTTCCTTGGCTGCCCACACGGACACCCAGGTCTGTTCCCTTAGGGATAGACTGTCCTCTCATGCACATGCTGAAGAGTGGTCTTTCTTGACATAGGCCTGCGGCATTGGTGTGCAGCAGCTTTCTTCAGTCATCAACCATGAGCTTCCCACCAATAAGAAAAACTATACCCACAGAATCGGTTGAGGTAAACGGTTTGGCCATAAGGTGCTCTTTTCTTGCTCTGTCAGTTGACAAGCCTTAAAAGCTTTGAAACCATGAACCCCAGAAACAATAAACACACTTTACACCCAGACCTTTCATCTATTAACATGGTGACGGAAGAGACGAGAAGACTCTTCTAGACATCGAGACTTTCTACAACACCTCCACTGAGGAGATGCCCTGAATGTTGCTGACCTCATCTGAGGGGCTGTCCTGCTACCTAGCCCCAGTGAGGGTTCAATCTTGGGGAGCTGAGGAGCAGCAGGAGAGAGGAGGGAAGGGAGCAAAGAGGTGGACATCTTGTCATTTTTTTCTCTGAATAAATGTCAATTTTTAGGCAAAAGAAATATATGTATACATCAACAATGACTAAATATAATTATTATTGTCCTTGTCTAGCATTCTGTAGCTGGGCCAGTAGCAGTGTGTAGACAGTAATAAAGGCAAACATGGTTCCTAATTACTACTTATTTATTCCATAAGCTTTATTTTCCTTGTCTTCATTTCGGCAAAATCACTGTTATCATTGAGATTTTCATGTTTCACATTCTATTGATACTAATAAGATTTTTAAATACAATATATTCGTATCAAAGTTTACAAAATTTTAGCATATTTTCAACAAATAGTAGATTTTAAAAAATAGTTTATTTTTATAATATGTTTCAAAAAGGTATTTTTTTCAAAGGATGCAAAATAATCTATTAAAATTAAAAGACAAAAAGGTAATTTAAAATATCAAAGCTTAAATCAAAATTATTTAAGTAAAGCTGAATTTTATTTAACTTTTTAACTTAACTATATCTTACTAAGTACTTTATAAAAATACATTTATTCCAATTCAATGTCCATCTGCTTGCCAATGAAGAATTAGTAACACATTTCACAATGTTACATCTGGATCCACACATATACAAACCTTAGAGTATTTTTGTTTAAAATTGCAAAATGTTCTTCAGCTGTTATAAGCAACTGTAACAAATATTATGTTAATCCATGAATAATTCTGAAACAACAATTAAAACCTGAAGAGAAACAAGAAATGGATACCATGGTACTACTGGAAAATTATACTTCATTATGCAAGCATCTATTGCTTTCATGCTATCTGAGAAAATGATTTGACAAATTAGTTTAAAATGTTTTACATTTACATAAGTGCTGCCACCCCTCACATCCTCACCACTTGTCTAACCAGTGTCCTCTCATGTCCTTAATGACACCACCCACAAACCTTCTCAGCATTTAAAAACAATTCTCTTCAGTTTTGAGACAAATCATAAGGCAAGAGTGGTGAATAAATACTTCCTTGAAGTTAGCTATGAGAATTCATGTTTAAATTACATCTCACGCCCAGCACTGAGCACCAACTCTCAAGGGACAGAGGTATACATGTGCTCTTTAACAAATTTATTTTATTTTATTTTTATTTATTTATTTAATTTTTTATTTATTTTTTATTTTGAGACAGTCATGCTCTGTTGACCAGGCTGGAGTGCAGTGGTACAATCTCGGCTCACTGCAACCTGCGCCTGCCAGGTTCAATCCATTCTCCTGCCTCAGCCTCCCAAGTAACTGAGACTACAGGCATGAGGCACTATGCCTGGCTAATGTTTGTATTTTTAATAGAGACGGGGTTTCACCATGTTGGCCAGGCTGGTCTCAAACTCCTGACCTCAGGTGATCCGCCCACCTCAGCCCCCAGTGCTGGGATTACAGGCATGAGCCACCATGTCAGGTCAACAAATT
This sequence comes from Plecturocebus donacophilus, assembly GCA_004027715.1. Taxonomy (NCBI): domain Eukaryota; kingdom Metazoa; phylum Chordata; class Mammalia; order Primates; family Pitheciidae; genus Plecturocebus; species Plecturocebus donacophilus. The sequence goes on along the minus strand of PVKP010021423.1, from coordinate 9,543 downwards.
TATTTTTAATTTGTTTGCATGCCATGCCAGGACTAATAGCAATATTTTATGTCTGATATCCTCCAAAAATTAAGAAATGCAAGAATTCCATGAGAAAGAACACGATACGATAAAAAGGAGAAGATTCAGAATGTCAGAAAGAGTTCTTGATACAAAATGATGACTATAGTGTATGGTATTCTTGTAAAATTGCTAAGAAAATAGATTTCAAGCATTCTCACCAAAGAGTACATATACACGAAGTAATTCATATGTTAGCTTGATGAAGCCATTCCACAATGTATATGTATTTTAAAACAGGTTGTACACAATAAATACATATGATTTTTGTCAATTTAAAAAATAAACAAAAGGCATTTTGTTAACAAAAAAAGAGTTTCTGAAAATTAAAAATACAACAGCAAAAATTTAAATCCAACAAAAGTGTTTGAAAATAATGTTGAGGAAATATCCCAGGAAGTAGAAAGAGAGAAAAGAGTTTGTGAGGTAAGTAAGGAAAGTAGAGGATCAACCCAGAATATACAGCAGCCAACAAACAGGAGTTCTAGAAAAGAAAAATATGAAAAATAAAAAGTAATAATTATATTATAATAATAACTTGAAAAGTATGACTTTCCAGTTTGGAAGGGTTCACTGAAAAAACAGTGCAATTGATGAAAAAATATTTTGTACAATGGTCCATTATGTGGCATTTGTAAATTCCAGGGATAAAGATAAGAGTCTAAAATTATGTGAACAAAGATAAGAGTCTAAAATTAAGTGTTTATTTACAAAAGATGTATCAGTGTCATTAAAACTCCTGTTAGCCACACTGGTAGAAAACAATGTAGCAATATCATCAAAATGTGAGAGGAAATTGATGCCAACCTATAATTCTGTACCCAGCCAAACTACCAGTTAAGGACATGAATGAAATAAGGATATTTTAGAGTTTCCATATGCCCCCAAAATTGTCCTTCTAGCTATCCTTCCCAGGAAGCTACTGGATAATCCATTCCTCCTCAGTGAAAAGATAAACGGGAAGGAGAAAGACAGAGGAACCAAGTAACAAGACTCTCACACAGGAAAGGTGAAGGCATTCAGAGGATGAAAGTGAAGAGAAGTCCCAGGATAGCAGCTCTAGTTAGAAAAATCTAGAAATCTCCCTAGATTTCTTTCTAGAGAGAAATCAGCTTGACTAGAACAGATTCAGGAGGTTTCTAGAATGAGCAGTCATGAAGAAAATAAAAGTAATATAATAGCTGACATGTTGTAAACACACTCAGACAAGATTTTCTGGTCTCTTCCAAAGGAAAGTTTGAGAAATTTCACAATTGATGCAAGGAAAACTTTGCAAATAAAGAAGTAGCAATAATTAATTCCAAGAAAAAAATAAAATTTTTTCTATTTTTCAAAAAGAAAAAATGTTGTCCTAACGTACTTTTTAAGTTCAAATGTGAATATTAATTACACAGTAATAATATAAACATTGAGAAATGACTTAACCAAAATTTTTGGAAAAAAAAACATACTGGAAGAAGAGGAGAATAGTCGGAAGAATAAGATGAGTGCGTGTGTAAAGGCACTATATTATTGAAAAAATAAGAAATGGTAGTATAATTATGATCTATAGGTGGGATCAAAAGAAACAAAAGTTAAAAGTATTACCATCGGAATCGGAATGAAACAAAATTTGGCAAAAAAATACTGTCATTAGTTACATACCTAATATTATTTATTGACTTGTTAAACTATGTACCTGTTTTATTTTTATAAAATTCAATTTAAAAATCAGTTGCATAGGAGGGAGGATATGAAATGAGACTGTTTGCAACAAATCATGAAGCAATTCTAAAACAATAAGAGTGTGCATTGACCAGGGACAAAGAGTAAAACTGCTTCTCTGCATTAAAAAGTTTATTTAGAGTTAAGGTCATTGTGATTTTAAAGTGCAACTAGCCAGTGTAATTGTATCATTTCCTCCAACTACATTTCACCAAGCACAGATACAGCCACCAAGCAAAAAGTTGGATTTAATCAAGTTTTCCATTTGTCAAAGTGAATATGGAAAGTGAGAAAATGGAAAGTGAGTCAAAGACATACGCAAGGGTTATAATAATTGAACATGGAATTTAAGATAGGTGAAGAAGGAATCGCGATAGTGAGGGGATTAAGGGCAAGGAAAATATGGTAGGATCAATGGATTAAAGGTCTGATGGAATAGAAAGGTTGTTGGTGTTGGACTACTAGAAGGAGGGAGGTCGAGGACTGTAGGTGTTGGTCAAAGAAAAGGAGGCATGAGATTAAGATTAAGGAGATGTTGTAATTATTGGTGATGACAAAGCTGCAAAGGTAACTAAGGGAATGAGTGGCTGAGAATGGGTGGAGGACAAGAAAATAAGAAGAGCTTAAGGAAGTAAGGAGACAGGATTTATTTTGGGTAACCTGACTACAAAAAAACAAGGAGGAGAAGCTGGGGAGGGGGCAATTATTGAAACCCACAATGTAGAATGCCATCCTCACGTTTCATGTCTATGACCTTTATGCTCCTGAGTTTATATATTCAGGGTGGAAATCGCTGTTTTACAAAGTCTGTAGTAAGTCCTGTACACATCTGAGGGGTAGGGGTGAGATGTACTTACAAATCCTTGCAGAGGACGACAACAATGTCTTCAGTTCAGAGGTTCTTTGGTGGTTCCTAATGACCTACATAATAAGGTACTGAACTGCTATCTTTGATTTTGGAGGACATTTATCAAGTTCTACCCTATGTCTACTCCATTCTTTACCCAAAATGGCTCAAGCCCACCTATGCAGACTCACTGTGAATACCTGAAAGCCACATGCCACATCCTGTCTTCCATATTCACTCAGACTCACCCTGGATCCTTAACTCATCTTCCTTGGATCACCAATCCTTTGATTCTATCCTTGTTGCCCTAATTATTATTTCAGGCTTCCCATTCTAGGTCACCATCTTGTAATTCTTCAGTGTATTTCAGCCAATTGTCTTGTTTTTGAGCATGCACTAGGACCAACCCCTATTTGGGATCATCCTCCGTTTCAAATAATACATCCTCTCTGTTCATCCCAGTTCTCTGTGAGGTCCAGGCCACCCTACACATGGGCCATAGTGAGGGTGACTGTGCACCATTTTCCAGACACTTGTCTCCTCCTTGCATTCTCACCAAACAAAGGAGAAGTGTCAGCAAAAACAAACCAAAAAATAGTATATATTGTTTCACTGTACCTCTTCTTCTGAGGATGAAGATGAAGATAAATAATCCAAAGTTCTTGTCCCCCAGGATAAATATTCATGCTTCATGTCTTTGGCTCCAAATATAGTGCATTGTTTTTTATCAAATAATGCATAGCATATAGCTAGTATGTGCCTGGCACCAGGCTCTGGAGGGGCGGACTTACAAATATGGGCAGGTTTCCATCTAGCTTTCCGTTAATCCTTTGGACACTTAAAGACTACACATGCGTTTTAGTACAAGTTTTCTTTGCTTTGGGAACCAGAGGCTTTGTCTACTAAAACCGGGAATAGTTTTTTGCTCCATAATCTGATTTGATCGAAGTTATGAAAAATTCAATTCTATCAAAACTTTACTGCCAATTATCTCAACATCATGCTACCATTTTATAATTGGCCAAGAAATTCACACAGCCTAAAAATAAAGCTCAATGAATTATTTTTATACTGAATTTACCATTTTTCTAATGGTTTCAAGGGTGTTTTATTTTTCCCAAAGAATCTGCATTTAATGAATTAACATGATCTTTTAAAATATTTCATTGATTTTTAAGTTTTTATATGCTTATATCATTTCCCTACTAGGGCTCATTCCTATAATGCCAGTATTTTGGGAAGCCAAGGTGGGAGGATCACTTGAGCCCAGGAAATCAAGACCAGCTTGGGCAATATTGGAAGACTCCATCTCTACACAAGCAAAAAAATAAAATTCAAATTTTAAAAAATCAGTGTCTTATATTTTCCTCATTTTGGGCACAGCTCCACACCGCTTGCTGGAGATATAGTATGCACTTCATACATGTGTAGGGATTTTGTTTGGTTGCTTGGCTGATTGGTTTGGGTTCTGGTTTTATAGCAATACACTCGAGGAATGTATAAAGAACACACTTTTTAAACTTTATGAGTTTCAATGTTATTGCCTCCATTTAAAACTCAGTCTCAGCTGAGCGAGGTGGCTCATGCCTATAATCCCAGCATTTTGGGAGGCTGAGGTGGGAGGATTACTTGAGCCCAGGAGCTTGAGACTAGCTTGGGAAATACAGGGAGAACCCACCTCTACAAAAATAAAAATAATTTTTTAAGAACACAATCTCCAGTAACTTCACTATAGTTATGTAAGAAAATATCCTTAGAAAATATACACTGATGTATTTAAGAGTTAAAAGGTACAATGTCTCCAAATTACTCTCAAAGAGAATGTATGTGTATACAGAGAGAGACAGAACAAGAGACAGAGAGATAACAGAGCAAGAAACAAAGACAGAAATGGTGAAGTGAAAATTGGAGTGGCCAAAAACAGAGACAGAAAGTGCAACGGTGGCTGCCAGGGACTGAGGCAAGGTAGAAATGCGCTGTTATCATGTCATGGGTATAGAGGTGCAGCTTTCCACAGTGAAAAGTTATCAGATGGAGTTATGGACAGTGATGATGGTTGCATAACATTATGAATATAATTACTATTACTGAACCGTATGCTTAAAAATGATTAAGATTTTAACTTTTATGTGTGTTTTACCATATTTTTTTTAATTGGGGGAAAAGATAGCAAATGGGGGAAATTGTCAACAGGTGTTGAATCTGGTAAAGAAAGGTACATCAAAGTACTATCGTTGCAAATTTTCTGGAATTTTAAAATTACAGAAAAACTAAAAGTGATCTAAAAAAGTCAATATCTAGAAAAACGTATAGCCTAGAACAAAAAAAAATCTATCTTTGCCATGCACTAGAAAGCAGGAGGGAAAAAAGGTTTCAAGTGCTGACTTTCAGATGATGGATGGATGAGGTGATGAATGACCAACTGTTTCAGTAGGGAAACAGCGGTGATGGCAAACGAATTTTCACTTTTGCTAGGCTTGGTTTGGCTCTTAGACAACTCAGCTGTCAGACTTTAAGGAACTTTGGGAAAATCCCAGCACACGTTTGAGTACCATTTAGAACTGCTTCCGAAAGCCCTGCCCTGAGACAGGTCCACCCTCGAGACACTGTCCAATGAGAAAGGAAGTCAGTGGAACAATGAGTTATAATTACAAGGGAGACGAGATGGCTAAGAGGCTGGGAAACAGCTGGCATCTCTCTGCTTCTGAAAGCAATTCAAGGTGAGCTTCTAATGGTACATTGGCTCCTGAAACCACAAACATTGCCTTATCTCCCCCAATAAGTCATCACCAAATGCCAACATGCATGAACTAGCTTAGCTTCAGCTAGCTCCTGTATATCGTAAGGAATGTGCAATTCAGAGGCCAGCATCTGGGCATAATCGGCAAAGTATTCTAATTTCCCAGCTCCCTCTTGCTGCAGCTTGGTCCTTCTGCAGTGACCTGGGAAGCCCAGGATGGGATTCTCATGTTCAGGTTTACTGTAAACTGGCAAAGAATTAAGTCAAGAAGCCTCAAGGCAATAAAGAGATGCACCGGAATGCTGAGGCCTGACCACAATTGAAACTGTTTGAGTCAAAAGTCAAGAAGTCGTTCACATGCCAAGGGCCATTTCCTCCACTTTGACCCCACCCCGCTATGCTGGAAGTCAATTCTCCACAGTGCATGGTGAGTCAGGCGTGAGCACTTTGATTATGGCTCAGCTGATGTCATTCAAGAAAGCAGGGGGGGTCATCCACTGCATCATAGGAAGAGACATTTGACTGAGACAGATCCACCCTCCAGCCCTCTGGGGAGCCTGACATTTCCAGGACACAGAAAACAAACTTCCTCTTAGAAGGGAATATGCTTTCAGTGTGGGAAAAAAAAAGAGAGAGAGAGAAACAGAACTGGAGAGGGTCAATACGTGCTCACCCTGGCTGAAAGCCCACAATCAGGGAAATTTCTGTCCTTTCTGAAAAGGTGAAAGCAACAAAATGTCCCCTGGTTCACAGGCAGATCCAAGGAACTGCACGTACACAAAGAAAAACTCAGTCTGACCCAACAGAGCATAATGGGTCTAGCAAGCATGTAACTCCCTTTCAATTCAGCTCACACATTTAACTATTTATTGAGAGGCCATCTTGTATTTGGTGTCAAAGCTATTCTTTGTGGTGGGAAGACAGGATTCAGATCCAACAGGGCCAACACATAAGCTGCTGTGGTTGTAACTTAACCTTGAGTTAATATGTTCTGATACTCCCTTTGCATGGATTATCCTATTTGAACCTCAACAATTTTGCCAGGTAGATATTATCTTTTCTATTTTGTAAGTGAGGAAACTGAGACACCACTTCAAAACAGAAAAGTGAGGAAACTGTGTTCAAATCCTGTTCAAAACAGAAAAGTGAGGAAACTGGGTTCAAATCCTTGCCCTTCCACTCACTTTCTGTGTGATCTTAAGATCACACAGAAGGGCAAGGATTTGAACCCGGTCTAGACCAGCGCTGTTGAATTGCACTTTCTGAATGATTGCAATGTGCTGTATCTGCCCTGTGTAATAAATATGGTAGCTGCTAGCCCTATGTGGTTAATGAGCCTTGAGATGTGATCACTGCAACTGGAAAAGTAGATTTTAAAATTCTATTCAATCTTGTTTAATTTAAATTTAAGTTGTACTTGTTGCTAGTGGCTACCCCATTGGACAGAGCAGATTTGGACTGACTCAAAAAGAAGATACTTAACCATTTGCTAAATGGCAGATGACAGTATGGAGGACCACACCCTCACCATCTTCTGGTTGATAGGAAACCAAATTACAATAGACATCCACGTCATTCTCAAAGAGGAAGAGGGTCGTTATGAGGCTATAGCGAGTGGACAAAAGAAGGGCATGACCTGCTGTCGACAGAACAGGGAACACAGGCTCACTGGGACTCTCCTCCAGGCACTGATAGTATATGTCTTTAGACATGCTGAAAGCCAGTGGCTCATAGCCCTAGCTATCTCTCTCTTCCCCCATCTACCCCCAACTGTGACCCTGGTCCTGTAGTGGAGTCTGCAGGCCCTGAGTGCATGGAGCCCCAGGGCATCACCCTCTGTGATTGGCACTGTCCCCAACACCAAGGAGGATGCATGAGAAAGATGGGTTCCTGGCCACCTGCTTGGGAGGAAGTAGCTCACAGCCCAGAAGGCCAAGACTTACCAACCAGAACTCACTGAGTCACAAAGAGAGACAGAGTGTGAGTCAGTATAGGATGGATTTCAGGAGAGGAAAAAAAAGGATAACGAATGTGGGCTGGATGAATAGGAAGGGACGATGTCATACAGGAAAAGAGATTTGAGCTGGGCTGCAAAGAATGGATGACTTTGGAAGGTCCAAGAGGTAAGGAGGAAAGTAACACCTAACAAGAGTGAGCATGGAGGTCATGAAGAGAGGTCCTATGGCTGATATTTGCAAGGTGAGACAGTGGTCAGCTTTCTGGCTAGCCCTGTGTCACTCCAATGTTGGGAACTCTGCTAATAATGCCCTTGTTCTCAAAGTGCCAGAAGAGATCTGAGAGTTTGTGTTTTGTTTTTGGGGTTTTTTGTGGTTTTGTTGTTGTTGTTGTTGTTGTTGTTTTGGAAACCGAGTCTTACTCTGTTGCCCAGGCTGGAGTGCAGTGGAGTGATTTCAGTTCACTGCAACCTCCACCTCCCAGGCTCAAGCAATCCTTCTGCCTCAGCCTCCTGAGTAAATGGGACTACAGGCAAGCACCACCATGCCTAGATAATTTTTATTATTTTTAGTAAAGACAGGGTTTCACCACGTTAGCTAGGCTGGCCTCAAATTCCTGACCTCAAGTGATCCACCTGCTTTGGCCTTCCAAAGTCCTGGGATTACACACGTGTGCCACTGTACCCAACCTTGAGAGACTATTTAAGCTGGTAGGAATTTCATCCAATATAGAGATTTCAGAGACCACTCCATAGGGATTCCATAAAGTGTGGACTGCGAGTCCATTCTGTTTCGTTAGCCAGTGAACGAGGTGATTCTGATGCTTCTGAAGCTCTCGTAGGTGTAAAGATTTCAACCACTCCCTGTTCCAAGCCAGGACCTATTCAACTGTCAGAGATCAAAGAGAATTTACCCCATTTCATGGCTGTCCAGGAATAATGACCCAGACTCTCTTGGGAAGCGGTTCTGAGAATTAGTAAGCTTAGCTGAAGAGACAAGTCCTGGCGGGCCAAGGGAAGAAGTGTCTGCCAAAACCCAGCAGCAACTTCAAGTGAATGTATTGGAATTAAAGATTTCTTTGCAGGAAATTTATTTATTTTTTTGAGACAGAGTATTGCTCTATCGCCCAAACCGGAGTGCAGTGGTGCAAGCCTGGCTCACGGCAACCTCTGACTCCCAGGTTAAAGTGATTCTCATGCCTCAGCCTCCTGAGTAGTGGGAACTACAGGCACGCACCACCACACCCAGCTAATTTTTGTATTTTTAGTAGAGATGAAGTTTCACCATGTTGGCCAGGCTGGTCTCAAACCCCCAACCTCAGGTGATCCGCCCACCTCAGCCTCCCAAAGTGCTGGGATTACAGGCATGAGCCACCATGCCCAGCCTTCTTTGCAAGGAACTTAGTTTCTCCAAGCCTTTCATTTTGCAGTAGAGGAAGCTGAGGTTTAGAGAGGACTGACATGTTCAAGTTCACACAGCTATGGGGTCATAAACAGGAGGTAGAAACAGGTGCCAGGATGTGAGGCTGGGATTGACTCTGCACCACCTGGACAGGTCTCTCCCTGCTGCACTGACTCCAGAGTGCCATCCAAAACCAAAGACAAAACCCTTCTCTTGGCCCCTTTCATGCCGATTTTCATTAAACTATTTGACTTGACAGCAGTTCTGTATTTTAAAAAATACAGTTCTGTATCTTTTGAGGGCTGTGTCCTTTGCTGTACTATTTCAGTATTTTCCAAAAGCTCGAGGAGATCCTGGGGAAGATAAAACTCTGCCAATAAGGTAAATATTCACGTTTGTTATGGGGAAAAAATACGAAGTCCCTTTGTGTTTGCTGCCCCTGTGGGAACAAAGTGGTGGCACGTCTTGTTTTTACTCTGAATTTCCTCCTGGGGAATGCAGGTCCTTTTTGATTTTTGGTCTCCCAGACAAGTCAACACATTTTCCTGCCTCTCTTAAGGAATTCCTACTCCTGATGGCAAATATCCCCATGCAGCTCTGGGGTTCCCATGTTTCAGACTCAGAAGGATTCAGGGTGCAAAGGTAGCACATCCCTTTCCTTTATCATTAGCACAGGCTTGCACAGTGCCCAGCAATTTTGGAGGCTAAGCACCTTGGCACAACAGAAAAGGCAGACCCGAGCCAGGCGCAATGGCTCACTCCTGTAATTCCAGCACTTTGGGAGGCCAAGGCAGGTGGATCACAAGGTCAGGAGTTCAAGACCAGCAAGGCCAACA
>PVKP010021422.1:0-39234 GCA_004027715.1 Plecturocebus donacophilus | reverse complement strand
GCTTGATGTGTAAAAAAATGCCTGGAAATAGGGAATTTCAGACCATTTGCCCGTGTTGTGACAAAAATTGTCTAAATTTTGTAAAACAGAGGTTGAAAGTGCCATTTTTTGGCCAACTAGAGCCGTTGTTTAACTTGCATTGTGGCCATGCAGTGTTACAGAAGAAGATCAGACGTTTGGGTTTTAGATCAGGGGACCGTTGAAGAGGCTTGAGGTTCTTTAGAACACAGGCCGGCAGAGAGGACGGAGGGACAGAGGTCGGACGATTGCCCGTGGTTCTGGAAAGGCGGCGGAGACAAGAACAGGCAAGCAACCCAGCCGCTCGACAGGTGTCCCTCGTTGAGCCTGGGTTGAACCTTGTCGTTGGTGAGCGGTTAAAGAGACTGTCCTCTGTGTTGACCTGCCACTGATATCCGCCGTGAGCCTGGTGGGCGAGTGACTAGGGTGAACGTCTCCACGGTAGTCATACCGCTTGGGAAACTGGGTCCCCAGATCCATGACCTACGTAGGATTTTCCGGTCGTGAACTTCATGAAAGAACTTGGTCTACCTGATTTTCCTTGTCTTTGCGATGGAAAAAGGATGAAACTGAAAGGGGGAGGAAGCGGAAAGGAAAAGACGAAAGGATGGGAAAGCAAAAAAAGAGAAACTGCTTACCAAAATAGCAGGCGGTGTGGTCTGTGGGCTGCTCTGATGACCCCAGGTCAGTGGGTAGATCTCTTCATGGAGAGAGCACAAGAACAAGGTCGGGGTTTTGATCTCCACTAGGAGTTCCCCCGTCCCGGGTTTCCAGCACCAAATGTTGAAAAACGCGCACTTTGAAGAGACCCCCACCAAACAGGCTTTGTGTGAGCAACATGGCTGTTTATTCACCTGGGTGCAGGTGGGCTAAGGCTGCAAAGGGCGTTAGCAAAGGGCAGTGGGCTAGGAGCTGGCTTTATAGGTTTGGGTAGTTTTTTGGGGGGCGGGGGTGTTGCAGAGTAAGTTCAGTTAGTGCTGGTGGGTAGGGGCACGGAGTATACGTGACCACAAGTTGAGTTACAATGGCAGAGTTGGGTGAGAGTATTTACATTATTATAGGAACAGTTAAGAGGGCAGGGTTGGGTGAGGGGCTTGTCCGGGGACACTCCACTGGGGGATCAGGGACAGTGTCGAAGCAGGCAGAGGGTGGGAGACATCAGCCGAGGCAAGCAGGACTTCAGACTTCCAGGCTGCAGGCTTGCATGTGGAGACCTGACATTTGTTGCTGCTTTTAGCCTGCCCCTGGGATGCGCACTGGCCTGATCCTGGATCCTGAACAGTTCCCTGAGGGGAAAACTGAGTGGCAACCGGTGGTGCTAGTAATTCCAGCTGGAAACGAACTTCCTGCCCTGCCCTATTAATAAACAGTCACAGAACACAGGCATTTCTGCACCTGTGGCTTATTTGCTTCAAATAACTCTTGAGTGGTATGCACGAAGATGCCACTGGTGACTTAGGCTCAGACTGTGTCCTTCAACCCAGCAGGAAGGAAACTGAGGCTGGTACCCACTTTCCCTGAGTGGGGCCCAGGGCACATGAAGTATCCCTTGAGGGGTGCAGGCTCACAGCAAGGAAGAAGAATCTGTGGGCGCAGAAACCACAGGGCCCTCACAAGGCTTTCGAAGCCCATCTGCAACAGTCACCAGCAAAGGAACACACAGTCCCCACTCCCAGAGTGAGCGCTTTCATTTCTCAGGGAACTCTGACACCTCCTGAGAGCCACTAGCTGGAGACCCTGAACCCCAGAAGGTTAACTTGGAAGGAGTAATGGCTGCTCGCTCCTGCAAACACCAGAACATCCAGAATCACCCCTGGCCACATGTACCTCACCAAGACAGCATCCCAGGCAGTCCTTGGGGCCCTGGTCTTCACAAAGCTCTTTATTTTTATTTTTATATTTTTCATTTTTCTGAGACAGTTTCCCTCTGTGGTCCAGGCTGAAGTGCAGTGGCTCAGTCGTAGCTCACTGCAGCCTCAAGCTCCTGGGCTCAAGTAATCCTCCCTCCTCAGCCTCTCAAGTAGCTGGGACAACAGATACTCACCACCACACCCCACTATTTGTTTTACTTTTTAGTAGAAACAGGGTTTTCCTATGTTCCCCAGACTGGTCTCTAACTCCCAGGCTGAAGTGATCCTGTTGCCTTGGCCTCCCCAAATGCTGGGATTACAGGCATGAGCCGGCATGCCCAGCCTTCATTTTTAGTTAGACACATTTGGCTGGTTTTAAGTTTTCTGAATTGTGTTGGAGGAAGAGACAGGTGTCCTGGATGAATGGAAAATTGAAAGCTGCGTTGCTAAATCTTTTCAGACTCTAATTCAAACTCATATCGACCTGAGAAAAAGAAAGTTCTTTGGGAAACCATTTGTCTTCCTTGCTCTTCTGTGTGTTATTTTGGTTCTGGAGATTGAATGGTTCAAATTACTCTTGAATTCTTAAGGAAACTGTACTCCTAATACCTGCAATGCTTGTCATGAATGAAATATGAATATTGAGGCACCATCTTAGAATCACAGTGGCCCCTGCCTTTGCCTTGTCAGCCTGTGGTTTGCTGGCGAGGTGGAGATTGTTTGATGAAGTACCTGATAATCAGCCTCAAATTGGAAATGCCTGCTGGATTCCAGAGCTTGGCCTTCCTGTGTTAGAAATGCTTTGAGCTGCCAAGGGCAGTCTCTTCATTTAATTGGATTTGCTGCTTGTGTAAATTCGCCAAGACAATTGGCACGTAGACAGATGGTGGGAGAACCAGGCTTTTGACAACTTGCTTCGAGATCAAGGTGTTCAGACTGACACCAACAATATCAACAAGAGTGAGAAAACATGCATCCCTCCCACGGGCCTCTCTATTCCAGGAGATTCTCCAGCTCCTTTTGCAAGTTCCACTGGGGTGTCCACCAAGTTTAAAGTGAGGTTTGACCCTGCAACACAAGAGCTTCAAACCTTCACTTGCAGAGTTGTTTTTCTAATTTAAAACAGATAAGAGATGTCGTATTTGTGGATATAAATATGATTCTAAAGCAGAATGTGATTTCTGTGTGTGTTGATGCATTTTTATTATCTCAGGAGGTACCTGGCTGCTCTGTTTTTTTTTTTTTTCCTTAATTTCATTACTTTCTATAACTGCCTTTTTTTTTTTTTTTGAAACGGAGTCTTGCTCTGTTGCCCAGGCTGGAGTGGAGTGGCACAGTCTTGGCTCACTGCAACTTCCACCTTCCAGGTTCAAGCAATTCTTCTACCTCAGCCTCCTGAGTAGCTGGGACTACAGGTGCATGCCACCATGCCCAGCGGATTTTTTGTATTTTTAGTAGAGATGGGGTTTCACCATGTTAACCAGGATGGTCTCGATCTCCTGACCTCGTGATCCGCCCGCCTGAGCCTCCCAAAGTGCTGGGATTACAGGCGTGTGCCACCCTGCCCAGCCTAACTGCCCTTTTTTTTTTTTTTTTTTTTTTTTGCTCGCTGTTATCGGGGCAGCTAAAGTCTTATTTATTCTAAAGGATTTGGTCAAATCAGAGGACACCATGGGCTTTTTGGGACATCCTGTCCAAAACTTTTTTATTCCCTGAGAAAGATTTTACCCCTTGTGAGCCAACCCTGTTTGTGGTTCCAAACCCAGATCTTCAGGAATTGCAAAGGCATAATTCAAGTTTCTCTCCAGAACTTGTTCCTACTCTAAAGGCCTGAGGTCCAGGGAGCTGGGTTTTCAGAGACTGATGTTTAATCACAGCCCTTTCCTCATCTAAGAATCTGAATGAATTGAGAACTATGTCACAGGATTCAGAGAGGTGGAACTGAAAACCTCAGCTGTGCTCCAGGATAAAGCTGAGTTAGAGAATTCCACTTGTATCTGCCACCCAGTTAATTGAGCACCCAACTCTATCACATGCATATCTGGCACTGGCTGGTCTCCCACACAGGAGGCCGCACAGTTTTTTAAACTTTCTATATTGAAATAAATATTCATAGGAATTTGCAAAGAAGTGTACAGAGAGGTCCCCTTACCCAGCCTCTCCTGATATTGACATATTAATGTTTTCAATATAAAAGCCAGGATATTGACATTGGTATAATTCAAAATTTGTATGTGCATGCAGTGTGTGTGTGTGTGTGTGTGTATGTGTGTGTGTGTGTTTGTAGTTTCAGCTCATGTGTAGCTTCATATAACCACCACAGCAATCAACATACCTAGCAGTACCATCACCACAGAGCTCACCCGTCCTAGCTCTTTATAGCCACCCACTCCTTCCTCCCATCTCAGATACCTGGCAACCATTACTCTGTTCTCCATCTGTATAATTTTATTTTACAAATATTTTATATAGGCCAGGCACAGTGACTCACACCTGTAATCCCAGCACTTTGGGAGGTTGAGATGGCTGAGAGACCAGGAGTTCAAGGACAGCCTCGGCAATGTGGCAAAAATACAAAAAATTAACCAGACACAGTGGCATGCACCTGTGGAAGGATCACTTGAGCTCAGGAGGCGGAAGCTGCATTGTGTTGTGATTGTGCCATTGTACTCTAGCTTGAACGACAGAGTTAGATCCTGTCTCAAAATAAATAAAAATAGGGCCAGGTGCAGTGGCTCATGCCAGTAATCCTAGCATTTTGGGAGGCCAAGGTGGGTAGATCACTTGAGGTCAGGATTTCAAGACCAGCCTGGCCAACATGGTTTTACCGTGTTGGCTAATTCTCTGCTAAAAGTACAAAAATTAGCTGGTCCTGGTGGTGGGCACCTGTAATCCCAGCTACTCAGAAGGCTGAGGGAGGAGGATTGCTTGAACCTGGGAGGCGGAGGTTGCAGTGAGCTGAGGTCACACTACTGCACCCCAGCCTGGGCGACAGAGTGAGACTGTCTCAAAAAGCAAACAAGCAAAAATAAAGAAAAAACACAGATATTATATAAATGAAATCATACAGCATATGTCCTTTGAGATTGGTTCTTTTTCACTTGGCATAATTTCTTTACGGTTCTTCCAAGTTGTGTGTATCAATAGTCCCTTCATTAAAAATATTGTTTAAACTACTTCATGGAGATATAATCCACGTGCTATACAATTTACTCATTTAAAGTGTACAATTCAGTGGCTCTTAGTATAATCAGTTACACTTTCATCACTACAGTCAGTTTTAGAACACTTTCAGCACCCCAAAAAGAAACCCCATACCCTTAGCTGTCACCATTCCTGTCCCCCCACAACACGTACACCCAGCCCCTGGCAACCACTAATGTACTTTCTCTCCCTATAGATTTGTCTAGTCTGACATTTCATGTAAATGGAATCATTTTACATGTGGTCCTTTGCATCTGGCTTCTTTCACTTAGCGTGTTTTCAAGGTTGATCCGTGTGGTAGCATGTATCAGTACTTCGTTCCTTTTTATTGACACACTATTTCATTGCATGGATTATGCCACACTTTGTTTCCATTCATCAGTTGATGGATATTTTGATGTTTCTGTTTTTTCACTGCTGAGTAGTAGTCCATGAAATGGGCAAACCATGACTTATTTGACTGTTAACCCACTGAAGAACATTTCGATAGTTTCCAGCTTTGATGTATTATAAATAAAGCTTCTATGAACATTTTTGTATGTACTTCTGTTTGAAAATAAGTTTTCATTTCTCTGAGATAATTGTCCAGGAGTGCAAATGCTGATAAATCCACTTTCAGTTAAAAAACTGTCAAACTATTTCCCAGAGCAATAGTACCATTTTTTTTAATAGTCTAGACATTTTTTCTTCTTTTTATTTATTTTATTTTACTTTAGGTTCTGGGACACCTGTGCAGGTCATGCAGGGTTGTTGCATTGGTGCATACATAACCAGGTGGTTTGCTGCCTGTATTCACCCTTTGACCATATCTGGCATTTCTCCCCATGTTATCCCTCCCCACTCCCCACTGTTCCTCCCCAACACCCACCCCTAACTGCCCACACTGTGTGATGCTCCCTTCCCTGGGTCCACGTGTTCTCACTGTTCAACACCGCCTATGAGTGAGAACATGCAGTGTTTGGTTTTCTGTTCTTGCGTCAGTTTGCTGAGAATGATGGTTTCCAGATTCATCCAAGTCCCTACAAAGGACACGAACTCGTTTTTTATGGCTGCGTAGTATTCCATGGTGTATATGTGCCACATTTTCTTTGTCCAGTCTGTTATTGATGGGCATTTGGGTTGGTTCCAGGTCTTTGCTATTGTACACAGGGCTGCAGTGAACATACATGTGCATGTGTCTTTATAGTAGAACGATTTATAGTTCTTTGGGTATATACCCAGTAATAGGATTGCTGAGTCAAATGGAATTTCTATTTCTAGATTCTTGAGAAATTGCCACACTGTCTTCCACAATGGTTGAACTAATTTAGACTCCCACCAACTGTGTAAGAGTGTTCCTATTTCTCCACATCCTCTTCAGCATCTGTTGTCTCCAGATTTTTTAATGTTCACCATCTAACTGGCATGAGATGGTATCTCAATGTGGTTTTGATTTGCATTTCTCTAATGACCAGTGATGATGAGCATTTTTTCATGTGTTTGTTGGCCTCATATATGTCTTCTTTTGAAAAGTGTCTGTTCATATCCTTCGCCCACTTTTGAATGGGTTTTTTTTTTTCTTGTATATCTGTTTTAGTTCTTTGTAGATTCTGGATATTAGCTCTTTGTCAGATGGGTAGACTGCAAAAATTTTTTCCCATTCTGTTGGTTACCAGTTTGCTCTAATGATGGTTTCTTTTGCTGTACAGAAGCTCTGGAGTTTAATTAGGTCCCATTTGTCTATTTTGGCTTTTGTTTCCATTGCTTTTGGTGTTTTAGTCATGAAGTCCTTGCCTATGCCTATGTCCTGGATGGTTTTGCCTATGTTTTCTTCTAGTGTTTTTATGGTGTTAGGTTTTATGTTTAAATCTTTAATCCATCTGGAGTTAATTTTAGTGTAAGATGACAGAAAGGGGTCCAGTTTCTTCTTTCTGCACATTGCTAGCCAGTTTTCCCAATACTATTTATTAAACATGGAGCCCTTTCCCCATTGCTTGTTTTTGTCAGGTCTGTCAAAGATCAGATGATTGTAGATGTGTGGTGTTGCTTCTGAGGCCTCTGTTCTGTTCCATTGGTCTATGTGTCTGTTTTGGTATCAGTACCATGCTGTTTTGATTACTGTAGCCTTGTAGTATAGTTTGAAGTCTGATAGTGTGATGCCTCTGGCTTTGTTGTTTTTGCTTAGGATTGTCTTGGCTATGTGGGCTCTCTTCTGTTTCCATACAAAGTTTAAAGTGGTTTTATCCAGTTCTGTGAAGAAGGTCATTGGCAGCTTGATGGGGATAGCATTGAATCTGTAAATAACTTTGGGCTGTATGGCCATTTTCATGATATTGATTCTTCTTAACCATGAGCATGGAATATTTTTCCATCTGTTTGTGTCCTCTCTTATTTCATCAGGCAGTGGTTTGTAGTTCTCCTTGAAAGAGGTCCTTTACATCCTTTGTTAGTTGTATTCCTAGGTATTTTATTCAATTTGTAGCAATTGTGAATGGGAGTTCGCTCTTGATTTGGCTCTCTGTTTGACTATTATTGGTATATAGGAATGCTTGTGATTTCTGCACCTTGATTTTGTATCCTGAGACTTTGCTGAAGTTGCTTATAAGTTTGAGAAGATTTTGGGCTGAGACGATGGGGTCTTCTAAATATACAATCATGTCATCTGCAAATAATGACAGTTTGACTTCCTCCTTTTCTAATTGAATACCCTTTATTTCTTTTTTTTGCCTGATTGCTCTGGATAGAACTTCCAATACTATATTGAATAGGAGTGGTGAGAGAGGGCATCCTTGTCTAGTGTGAGATTTCAAAGGGAATTCTTCCAACTTTTGCCCATTCAGTATGACATTGGCTGTAAGTTTGTCATAAATAGTTTTTATCATTTTATGATACATCCCATCCATACCTAGTTTATTGAGAGTTTTTAGCATGAAGGGCTGTTGAATTTTGTTGAAGGTCTTCTCTGCATCTATTGAGATAATCATGTGGTTTTTGCCTTTGGTTCCATTTATGTGATGGATTACATTTATGGACTTGCATATGTTGAACCAGCTTTGCATCCCCAGGAGAAAGCCTACTTGACTGTGATGAATAAGCTTTTTGATGTGCTGTTGGATTCAGTTTGCCAGTATATTATTGAAGATTTTTACATCTATGTTCTTCATGGATATTGACCTGAAGTTTTCTTTTTTATTTGAGTTTCTGCCTGGTTTTGGTATCAGGATGATGTTGGTCTCATAAAATGAGTTAGGAAGGATTCCCTCTTTTTGTGTTGTTTGATAGTTTCAGAAGGAATGGAACCAGCTCCTCTTTGTAAGTCTGGTAGAATTTGGCTATGAACCTGTCTGGACCTGGACTTTTAGCCTTATTGATTGCTGCCTCAACCTTGGCCCTTGTTATTGGTCTATTCAGGGTTTCAAATTCCTCCTGGTTTAGTCTTGGTAGAGTACAAGTGTCCAGGAATTTATCCATTTCTTCCTGGTTTACTGGTTTATGTGCATAGAGCTGTTTGTAGTAATCTCTGACGGTAGTTTGTATTTCTGTGGGATCAGTGGTGATACTCTCTTTATCTTTTTTTTTATTGCATCTATTTGATTCTTCTGTCTTTTCTTTTTTTATTAGTCTGGCTAGCAGTCTATTTTGTTGATCTTTTCAAAAAACCAGCTCCTGGATTTATTGATTTTTTTTAAGGGTTTTTTTGTGTCTCTATCTCCTTCAGCTCAGCTCTGATCTTAGTTATTTCTTCTGCTAGCTTTTGAGTTTTTTTTTTTTTTTATCTTCCTCCTCTAGCTCTTTCAATTTTGATGTTAGGGTGTCAATTTTAGATCTTTCCTTGTTTCTCAGGTGGGCATTTATTGCTATAAATTTCCCGCTCGACACTCCTTTACAGGTGTCCCAGAGATTTTGGTAATTTGTGTCCTCATTCTGATTGGTTTCAAAGAACATCTTTATTTCTGCCTTCATTTCATTGTTTATCGAGTCGACATTAAGAATCAAGTTGTTCAGTTTCCAAGTGGTTGTGTGGATTTGAGTGTGTTTCTTAATCCTGAGTCCTAATCTGATTGCACTGTGGTCTGATAGACTGCTATGATTTCTGTTCTTTTGCATTTGCTGAGGAGTGATTTGCTTCCAATTATGTGGTCAGTTTTACAGTAAGTACAATGTGGTGCTGAGAAAAATGTATATTCTGTGGATTTGGGGTGGAGCGTTCTGTATATGTCTATTAGGTCCATTTGGTCCAACTCTGTATTCAGGTCCTGGATATCGTTGTTAATTTTCTGTCTCGTTGATCTGTCTAATATTGACAGTGAAGTGTTAAAGTCTCCCACTATTATTGTGTGGGAGTCTAAATCTTGTTTTAGGTCATTAAGAACTTTCTTTATGTATCTGGGTGCTTCTGTGTTGGGTGCATATATATTTAGGATAGTTAGCTCTTCTTGTCGGATTGATCCTTTTGCCATTATGTAATGCCCTTCTTTGTCTCTTTTGATCTTTGTTGGTTTGAAGTCTGTTTTATCAGAGACTAAGATCACAACCCCACTTTTTATTGTTCTCCATTTGCTTGGTAAATCTTCCATCCCTTTATTTTGAGTCTATGTGTGTCTTTGTATGTGAGATGGGTTTCCTGAATACAGCACACCGACAGGTCTTGACTTTTTATACAGTTTACCAGTCTGTGTCTTTTGATTGTGGTGTTAAGGCCACTTACATTCAATGTTAATATTGTTATGTGTGAATTTGATCCTGCCATTTTGTTACTGGCTGGTTTTCTTGCCTGTTAGTTGACTTATTTTCTTCACTGCATTTTTGGTCTTTGCCATTTTGTGTGCTTTTGCAGTGGCTGGTACTTGTTCCTTTCCGTGCTTAGTGTTTCTTTCAGGAGCTCTTGTAGGGCAGGTCTGGTGGTGACAGAATCTCTCAGTAATTGCTTGTCCATAAAGGATTTTATTTCTCCTTCACTAATGAAGCTTAGTTTGGCTGGATATGAGATTCTGGGTTGAAAGTTCTTTAAGGATGTTGAATATTGGCCACCACTCTCTTCTGGCTTGTAGGGTTTCTGCCAAGACATCCGCTGTGAACCTGATTGGCTTCCCTCTGTGGGTGAACTGACCTTTCTCTCTGGCTGCCCTTAGCATTTTTTCCTTCATTTGAAGCCTGGTGAATCTAACAATTATGTGCCTTGGGGTTGCTCTTCTTGAGGAATATCTTTGTGGAGTTCTCTGTATTTCTTCGATTTGAATGTTGGGCTGCCTTGCTAGGCTTGGGAAGTTCTAGATAATATCCTGGAGTGTGTTTTCCAGCTTGGATTCATTCTCCCCATCATGTTCAGGTACCCCAATCAAGTGTAGATTAGGTCTTTTCACATAATTCCATATTTCTTGGAGGCTTTGTTCATTTCTTTTCATTTTTTTCTTATCTTGCCTTCTCTTTTTATTTCATTGAATTGATCTTCAATCTCTGATATCCTTTCTTCTGCTTGATCAATTTGGCTATTAAAACTTGTGTTTGCTTCACGTAGTTCTTGTGCTGTGTGTTTCAACTCCATTAAGTTGTTTATGTTCTTCTCTTAGCTAGTTATTCTAGTTAGCATTTCGTCTAACGTTTTTTCAAGGTTTTTGAGTTCTTGGCATTGAGTTAGAACACGTTCCTTTAGCTCAGAAAAGTTTGTTATCATTCACCTTCTGAAGCCTGTTTCTGTCAATTCATAGCAGTCTTTCTTGGTCATGTTGTGTTCCTGTGTTGTTGAGGAGTTGTGATCCCTTGAAGGAGAAGAGGTATTCTGGTCTTTGATGGTTTCATCTTTTTTGCGCTGGTTTTTTTCCCCATCTTTGTAGATTTACCTGGCTGTGATCTCAGGGAGCTGCTTGATGAGGTTGCTTGTCTGCCTGTCGAGGCACTACTACCTTTTTGTTTTGTTTTGTCTTGTTTTTTTGAGATGGAATTTTGCTTTTGTTGCCCAGGCTAGAGTGCAATGGCGTGATCTCAGCTCACTGCAATCTCTGCCTCCTGGGTTCAAGTGATTCTCCTGCCTCAGCCTCCCAAGTAGATGGGATTAAAGGCACCTACCACCATATCCGGCTACTTTTTGTATTTTTAGTAGAGACAGGGTTTCACTATGTTAGCCAGGATGGTCTTGATCTCCTGACCTTGTAATCTGCCCACCTCGGCCTCCCAAATTGCTGAGATGACAGGTGTGAGCCACTGCACCCAGCGGACAGTACCATTTTATATTCCCACCAGCAATGTGTGGGTGACCTAGTTTCTCCTCATCCTTGTCAACATTTGGTGTTACCAGTATTTTTATTTTAGCCATTCTGGTAAGTGTGCAGTGACATCTCATCCAGATTTTAATTTGTATTTCTGTGATAGCTAATGATGTTGAACATCTTTTCATGTGCTAATTTGCCATCTGTATATCCTCATCAATGATATGTCTCTTCATATGGTTTGCCCATCTGCTAATTGGACTGTTTTGAGTTTCAAGAGTTCTTTATGTATTTTATATACAATGCCTCGGTGAAATACATGATTTGCAACTGTTTTCTCCAACTGTGGCTTATCTCTTCCTCTTCTTAACAAGGTCTTTCACAGAGCAAAAGTTTTTAATTTTGCTGGAATCCAGTTTGTAACTTATTCCTGTTACGCAGCCTGCTTTTGGTGTCAAGTCTAAGAACTCTTTGCCTAGCCTTAGATCCTAAGGTTTTCTCCTTCCCCACCAAAAGAAGTTTTATAGTTTTGGCCAGGCATGGTGGCTCACACCTGTAATCTGAGCACTTTGGGAGGCCAAGGCAAGTGGATCATGAGGTCAGTAATTCAAGACCAGCCTGGCCAAGATGGTGAAACCCCATCTCTACTAAAAATACAAAAATTTAGGCATGGTGGCACACACCTGTAATCCCAGCTACTTGGGAGGCTGAGGCAGAGAATTACTTAAACTCAGAGGGCAGAGGTTGCAATGAGCCAAGATTGTTCCACTGCACTCCAGCGTGGGAGACAGAGTGAGACTATGTCTCAAAAAAAAAAAAAAAAAAGGTTTTGTAGTTTTGCTTTTTTTTTGAAACAGATTTTTGCTCTTTCACCCAGCTGGAATGAAGTGGTGTGATCTGGGCTCACTGCAACCTCTGCCCCCCAGGTTCAAACGATTCTCCTCCCTCAGCCTCCCTAGTAGCTGGGATTATAGGTGCCCGCCACTACACTCAGCTAATTTTTGTATATTTAGTAGAGACGGAGTTTTGCCATGTTGTCCAGGCTGGTCTCAAACTCATGACCTCGGGTGATCCACCCACCTTGGCCTCCCAAAGTGCTAGGATTACAGGTGTGAGCCACCATGCCCAGCTACTTTTGCTTTTTAGATTTAAGTCCATTGTTCATTTGGGTTCAGTTTTGTATAAGGGGTGAGGCTTAGGTTGAAGGGTTCATTTTTTTTGCCTATTGGTGTCTAATTGTTCTAACACCATTTATTGACACGCCTATCCCTCTTCCATTGAAACTGCTTTTGCACCTAGGTCAACCAACAATTGGGCATATTCATGTGATCTCTTCCAGGGTTCTCTACACACCATGCCTTTTATTCAGACATGTGTGCACACATGTTCTTAAGCTGTCAAAGCTTGTCAGTGGGTCAGCTCCATGTTCTTTCTTTGCTCCTCCACAATGCCTCACATGTGAGGACACTGAGAATGCTCCCAGATTGACACTGTTGCAGCCTCCACGGGAAAGGGGATGTGCAAAGATCTCTAGGGCCCAAGATCATCTGAGGAGCAGGAAGAGAGTCTCATGAGATGGGGCCTGGTGCTTGAGAGCCCAGAAGTAGAAGCCCCAGTCCCAAGTTCTGGCTTGAGCAAACCTGGGCATGTTTGGTTTCGGGTTTTGGGCCCTTCCAGCAGCACTTGGTGAATTCCAGCTGGGAAGCAGTGAAGGTAAAAACCCTGCAGCTCAAGATCCAGGAGCTCAGTGCCCAGCAAGGTTCTTCTGTGGCTGCTGAGAAACCCCTAGCGTGCAGGCCTCTCAGTAACCAGATCCACAGGGCAGAAGGAAAAACAAGTGTATGGAGCCTGGGAGAATAGCTTGTCTTTGACCCTTGGGTTGTGACTTGTCTGCCTCCAGGAGCCCCTCCTGCCTCTGAAGTAAAGAAAGGAGCCTAGGCCGGGCATGGTGGCTCACACCTGTGATCCCAGCACTTTGGTAAGCTGAGGTGGTTGGATCACCTGAGGTTAGGAGTTCAAGACCAGCCTGACCAACATGGAGAAACCCCATCCCTATGAAAAATACAAAATTAGCTGGGTGTGGTGGTGCATGCATGTAATCCCAGCAACTCGGGAGGCCGAGGCAGGAGAATCACTTGATCCCGGGAGGCAGAGGTTGCAGTGAGCTGAGATTGTGCCATTGCACTCCAGCCTGGGCAACAAGAGTAAAATGCCATCTCAAAAAAAAAAAAGGAGCCTAAAGGGACACTCCTGGGAGGGATGGGGAGTGTCTCCAGAGTAGGTTCACTGGCCCACAGCTAGGATTCTATCATCTATGCCCCTTCTGGCTGTGGGGCCGGGGAAAGTCATTTCCCCCAGCCTTAGTTTCCTCATTCATGAAAAGAGGGAATCGTACAGCAGAGGTTGCAGGGTTGTTCTGAGGATCCAAAGAGATAAGTAGGTAATGCAAAGCCACTTTGTACAAGCAGCTATTTTAACACCTGGCCACAGAGTAAGCACTTAATAAATGTTTATTGTCATAAGCAACACATTTATTTGTAAGAAAGTAGGCAATTAGGAGAAAGCACAACCTCAGGCAGGCCATGAGGAGGGAACTGCCTCTCCTCCTTGGGGCACTTGTCTGCTGTCTGTCCCTGCACAGCTGTCACTTGGCTGCTCATTCACACTTAGCCATCAGTTTCATGCCTCCGCTGGATTAAGGTGGGGTCTTAAGTCTATGCTGAGTTTCTTGGTGAAGCTGAAACTACAGCAAAACCACTTGCACCATGCATTTGCAGCAGCTGTAGCATCGGTTTTCTAGGCTGTCAGCACACACCCAGTCAGGGAAACTCTCAACTCTTGAGTTAGAATTTAGATTTCTTTCATCCAGGAAAAAGCGGAGGGAATTCCAGAGCCACTGCCAAGCCTCACTGCTGCACACAACATACCAGAAAGGCCAGCGTGGGGCTTTCATGGGCTCCTGTGTGTCTGCAGCCAGTTCCTCGAAAAACAGGACCTTTTTTTGCCAAATCCTGGATGATCCTGAACCCTTCCATTTCTTTTTGCAGTTATGAGAATGGAAAAGAGCCAGGTCTCCTGGGTTTACCTTCCAGCTCCAACAGTTGCAAGCTGTGAGACCCAAGACAAGTCACCCAGCTTTTCCATGGCTCAGTTTTCTCATCTGTGAAATGGAAAGGTGTGATGGTTAAGGGAGTTAACACATGTAAACCCCTTAGAACCAGGTGGGGCATATTGCCAATGCTGACAGATATAATTCTTCTCTTACTAAAAGGCTATTCCATCAGTCAAGGTTCTCAGTTGCAGGCAAACAGGATCAGACTTTGGTGATTCACAGATAAGGTAGATATCACTAGATAAGAGAGCTTCTGTGCACGACTGGGCAAGCAAAGGTTACCTCTGAGGACCAAACACATACCCACACATGCACACATGCATACATGCATACACACACACATAAATGCATATACAACATGCACACACACACAGGCAGACACATGTGCATACATATATACATATACAACATGCACACACACAACACACATTGATATACATGCACACACATACATATGCATATGCACACACATGCATACACCCCTATATACACGTGTGGGTATACACCTAGATGTACAACCATGCATACCAAGAGCTTCAGGCTGAGGTGAGCTAGTGGTTAGCACACATACACAAGTGAGGGTGAATTCCATGATGAGCATTGTGAGCAGCAAAGGGGGCTCTTTCTTTAAGTCAGACCCTTGGTAAGGGACCTTGTGGTCTCAAGCACCGACTCCTGCAGAAGCTTATGCGATTTCTCTTGAATTAAAACCTCTGATTTTTCACAAATTAAGATGAACTAAATGTTAGTTTTCAATTAAAGATCACCAAATATACAGAGAAGCAAACTACCATGAGTAAGAATCAGTAGAAGCAGATTTAGAAGCTCAAGGACTTCAGCCACAAGAATGATCAGAAAATAGCATAACTACATGTGAAATATTTAAAGATAGCATCACAAAAGTAAGCAAAAAGAGACTATCAAAAGATCAGGTAAATTGAAAAGGAGAGTAATGAAACTTACAGAGATTTAAAACACAGTTGTTGAGGTGAAAAATTAAACATGTGATTTAAAAGACAGGTTAGAATTATGGTAAATGAAAGGCACCAGTCACAGAAGACTACATATTGTAAGATTTCACTTATATGATTGTCCAGATTAAGCAAATCTATTGAGACAAAAAGAGGATTAATGGTTGTCCAGGGTACGTAAAGAGGATGGTGGTGGGGAAATGGGGAATGACAGTTAATGAATATGGGGTTCCTTTTGGAGTGATAGATTCTAAAATTGATCCTAGTGATGGTTACATAACTCTGTGCATCCACTAAAAACCACTGAGTTGTGGACATTATTTTATTTATTTATTCATTTATTTATTTATTGAGACACAGTTTAGCTCTGTTGCCCAGGCTGGAGTGCAGTGGTGCAGTCTTGGCTCACTGCAACTTCTGCCTCCCAGGTTCAAGAGATTCTCCTGCCTCAGCCTCCCAGTTAGCTGGGATTACAGGCATACGCCACCATGCCTGTAATATTTTATATTTTTAAAATATAAATTACACCATACCTTTTATATTTTTAGTAGAGATAGGGTTTCACCATGTTGGCTAGTCTCGAACTCCTGACCTCAGGTGATCCACCCCACTCAGCCTCCCAAAATGCTGGGATTACAGGTGTGAGTCACTGCGCCTGGCCTGAATTGCAGACTATAAATGAGATAATTGTATAGGAGGTGAATTACATCTGAATAAAGACAGATTAGACTTTGGTGATCTGCCCCCCTTGGCCTCCCAAAGTGCTGGGATTATAGGTGTGAGCTATCCTGGGTCATTCTAGGTCCTCCACTAACATGTTTGTAGACTCCACATGTCTGTAGAATGTCCAAGCTGAATGGTGTTTTAGGATGAAAGCTGAGTCCTGTTCAGGGATAGGCAAATAACTGTAAACCTTTCCAAGTAAAAGAAAATTGTTTATTTTGATTCTTCTTTATTTTCTTTCCCAAAAGGAACTTTATTCTTCCCACCAAATCCAGGACAAAACCTTTTTCCAACCTTGGTGAATACAAACATATATATGACAGACATTTTTCCAACTAGTCCAGAGTGGGTTTGTTTTGTTTTCTGGTTTGGGACCTCACTGGTAGTGCCTGCTGAAAGTGCCGGCATACGGCCAACCGTGCCCATAGTAGGTATCATTATCTAAGTGTAAGTGGCTGCATTAAGGAAGTTCATGTACATACATTTGACCCGTTATGCAGATATAGAAACAGACTTAGATGGGCTGGCTAATGAACAAAAGGGGACATGGCATCTTAGTCAATGCAAGTACCTCACTGTCTCTAGCGACCTGCCTGGACACCTCCCCATCTCCACAGAGGGCCTGGCTAGGTGTTGACTGGATACATGAATGAATATTTTTATTTTCTATCCTCCTGCATTATCCCAGCAAAAGTCAACTTTGTCAATATCATGAGCATTACCAAGCAATGTTTAAAGAGTATTTACTCCACTGCCAGGCATTATAACACATGGAATTACAGATAGTAGGGGAAAAATGTTCAATTCTACACTAGCAGCATTTTGTCTCTAAGAGAGGTGAGCTATTAACAAATAATAACTCAAATGCATTTTTGTTCTGGTTGCTCATAAATGGGAAAAGGATGTTTTGAAAAGAAGAAAAATACAGAAAGATTATTATAAATGCTAAACGTGCACATTGAAAAGAGGCAGTTCCTACAAACTCCCAGAAAAGCAACTTAATGCTGTTTACCAGCAGTATGTGCCAAAGTATTTAGCATTGACCTAGACTATGACAGGCATGCTTCCCTTCCTAGTCTCAAGCTTTACATAGTGACTTATGCAATGGCTACATCATTATTCCCTGGTTTCTGGGTACTCTAATTTTGGAGCCACTACCACCTCATATTTATTTAAAAGAAATTACATCCTTAGCTCTTCTAGAAGTGCCTGAGCCTAGAGAGTCAGCAAATAAAACAAGGGTTTTCGAAAACACACCCTGGGTCAGTTGGGCCAAGACATTATGTAACTGCACTTAAAATACTCACAGACGGCCAGGCATGGGGGCTCATGCCTGTAATCCCAGCACTTTGGAAGGCTGAGGCAGGCGGATCATGAGGTCAGAAGATCGAGTCCATCCTGGCCAACATGATAAAACCCTGTCTCTACTAAAATACACAAACACACAAAAATTAGCCAGGCGTGGTGGCGTGCAGGCGTGCATCTGTAGTCCCATCTATGCAGGAGGCTGAGGCGGGGAATCATTTGAACCCAGAAGGCAGAGGTTGCAGTGAACCGAGTTTGCACCACTGCACTCTAGCCTGGTGACAGAGCAAGACTCCATCTCAAAATTAAAAATAAAAATAATACATCCTAGGCAGCCAGGAGGTCAAGGTTCTTCTCATATTTGATAAATTTGATATGCAGAATAATTTCTCTTTGCCCCAAAGATGAGGTGGCCTAGTGCCTTTCTTATGTGTTGCTTTCAATAATAATGCTAATAAAGAATAAAAGGGAGTGAATCAGAACAAAGAATTTCCAAGCTGAACAGTGCTGTAGGATGAAAGCTGAGTCCTGTTCAGGGATAGGCAAGTAACTGTAAGCCTTTCCAAGTAAAAGAAAATTGTTTCTTTTGATTCTTCTTTATTTTCTTTTCCAAGAGGACCTTTATTTTTCCCACCAAATCTCAGGACAGAACCTTTTTCCAACCTTGGTGAATACAAACATATGTATGACAGGCATTTTTCCAACTAGTCCAGAGTGGGTTTGTTTTGCTTTCTTGATTAAAATGAGAAAGCCTCAGGCTGGGCATGGTGGCTCACGCCTGTGATCCCAGCACTTTGGGAGGCTGAGGCGGGTGGATCACTTGAGGCCAAGATTGCAGACCAGCCTGGCCAACACAATGAAACCCCATCTCTACTAAAAACACAAAAATCCGCTGGACATGGTGGTGGCTGCCTATAATCCTAGCTACTCAGGAGGCTGAGGCACGAGAATTGCTTGGACCCGGGAGGTGGAGGTTTCTGTGAGCCAAGATCATGCCACTGCACTCTGGCCTGAGTGACAGAGCAAGACTCTGTCTCAAAAAAAAAAAAAAAGAAAGCCTCGGATAAAAATAACCAGAATGGGTCGGGCACAGTGGCTCACAACTGTAATCCCGGCAATTTTGGAGGCCGAAGCGGGCAGATCACCTGAGGTCAGGAGTTCGAGACCAGCCTGACCAACATGGAGAAACCCCATCTCTACTAAAAGTACAGAATTAGTTGGGTGTTCTGGCACATGACTGTGATCTAGCTACTCAGGGGGCTGAGGCAGGAGAATCACTTGAACCCAGGAGGCGGAGTTGCAGTGAGCCAAGATCACACCACTGCACTCCAGCCTGGGCAATAAGAGCAAAACTCTGTCTCAAAAAATTAAATAACCAAAGTGAGGAGGAAGGGAGACCTCAGATGTCTCTCTAGTTTACAGAGACCTCACCTATGATAGTAACCAGCTCAGCACCAACTCTGTCCTGGGCAACCACTTCAATGGGTTGTCTGAACGTTGGCCTCCACCGTTGGATAACCCAAACGTACTTTCCCATGATGTCTTACAGCTCCTTTCTTCAGTCTGGTGACTGTAATGTGAGCCCACCTTGTCAGTGGGAAGAGAAGTAACCAAGTGGCGACAGACAGTTCATGCTGGCCTCGGAACAGCATGACATAGGACTGTCCTTGCATTCTCACATTGAAATGACATAAGAATCTGGAGACTGTGTGAGCCCATTACAAAGAGCCTGTGCCCTAGGCAGAAGGCTTGCTCTTACAGCCCCAGCCGCCTGCGCAAGAGAATGTACTGCAGGGAGTGCCTGAGGATCGAGGCGAGCACAGATGGAACCCACACCTCAGTAGAGGAGACCCCACGGTCCACGTGCATGTAGAGTGTCTGCTGTGGCTTCACAGACCTCTTCCCAAACACCATCCTCTTAGTAAACACTCAAGGACACGTGTTTATTCTGCTTATTTGGAGAAGAGATTGCTCTTCACAGACAAGTGAATCATATGTTTAGTTCTAGCTAAATCTCAAATCCGTTCCCACATTGACAGGATAACAAGCCAGAAAATCCAGACCAAGATGACAGATCTTTCAGAATGACCCCTGCATCTTTCCTGGGTGTTATTGTGGGTCCCCCTCCCCCTACACTGCTCCCCAGCAAGGCTAGAGTCCTCAACCCCTTCCAGGGCACTCAACAGAGCAGCCTCTCCAGCTTCTTTTCTGTTTATTTTTTTAAATAAGCTTTTTATTTAAAAATACATTTAGATGTACAGAAAAGTTGTGAAGAGAGCACAGAGTCCTCAATTTTTCCCATTACTAACCTCGTATGTTAGTATGGTATATTTGTCACAATGACGGAAGCAGTATGAATATGTTATCATTAAATAAAGTCCATAGTTTATTCGGGTTTCCTCAGTTTCCTCTAATGCCTGTTTTCTGTCCCAGAATCTCACCCAGAACCCCACATTCGTTAAGTCCTCAAGTCTCCTTAGCCTTGTCTTGGCTGTGGCCATTTCTCAGACTTTCCTAGTTTTTGGTGAGCTTGACAGTTTTGAAGAGTCTGGCCAGGAATTTATAGTTGGTTCCTCAGTTGGGATTCTTCTGCTTTTCTCATGATCAGACTGAGGTTAGGGGTAGGAAGACAGAGGTAAAGTGTCATTCTCATCCCTGGATCCAGGTCACACAGTATCAACATGACTTAGCACTGTCCATGATGACCTTGATCTCACTGGGAGGAGGGAGTGTTTGTCAGGCCTCTCTACCATACAGTTACTCTTTTTTTTTTTCCTTTCAGACAGAGTCTCTCTGTCACCCAGGCTGGAGCGCAGTGGGGTAATCTCCACTCACTGCAAGCTCTGCCCCCCAGGTTCAAGCAATTCTCTGCTCTCAGTCTCCTGAGTAGCTGAGACTACAGGCACATGTCACTATGCCTGGCTAATTTTTTGTATTTTTAGTAGCGATGGAGTTTCACTGTGTTGGCCAGGCTGGTCTCAAACTGACCTCAAGAGATCCATCCACCTCAGCCTCCCAAAGTGCTGGGGTTACAGCCGTGCGCCACCATGCCTGGCTGCCATACAGTTACTCTTTGTCCCTACTATTATCCCGTACTCTTTGGAAGGAAATAACTCTACACAGCCCACACTCGAGTGGGGAGTTCCGTTCCACTTCAGGGCAGAGGACCTATATCAGTTATTGGGAGTGCAAGTGTGTGAGAGAGCTGACTCTTCCTCCCTGACCCACGTATTTGTTTGCTTATTTATGTAGTCATTTCTTTAGATCAGGATGGACTCGGATATTTCTCAGATTTTGGGCTATGGCTTGTTTCCTTTTGAAAGTCTGTCTCCTCCTGGAACCTTTCCCTCTTCCTTCCTCCCTTTACTATCTTGGGACAATGCCTCCCTGATCATTCAGGTTCCTCTGCTCCAAGGGAAAACGGCATGAGTACACACTTTGTTTTTTGTAGCTGTGTGTGTGTTTAGCTGTATTGAAAGTTAGACTAGGCCAGTCACAGTGGCTCATACCTCTAATCCTAGCACTTTGAGAGGCCAAGGCAGGCAGATCACAAGGTCAAGATCGAGACCATCCTGGCCAACATGGTAAAACCCTGTCTCTACTAAAAATACAAAAATTAGCTGGGCATGCTGGTGCACACCTGTAGTCCCAGCTACTCTGGAGGCTGAGGCAAGAGTGTCACTTGAACCTGGGAGACAGAGGTTGCAGTGAACTGAGATAGCACCACTGCACGCCAGTCTGGCGACAGAGCAAGACTGCGTCTCAAAAGAAAAAGTTAGACTAAGTTGAGCACTTTTATTTATTTATTTCCTTAAGTTTTGGCGGAACAGGTGGCATTTGGTTACATAAGTTCTTTAGTGGTGATATGTGAGATTTTGGTGCACCAGCACCCAAGCAATATGCACTGAACCCGATTTGTAGTCTTTCATCCCTCACCCGCTTCTGATCCTTCTCCCTCAAGTCCCCGGAGTCCATTGTATCATTCTTATGCCTTTGCGGCCTCATAGCTTAGCCTCCACTTATGAACAGTGTTTGGTTATCCTTTCCCTAGTTACTTCACTTAGAATAATGGTCTCCAATCCCATCCAGTTTCCTGCAAATGCCATTAATTCATTTCTTTTTATGGCTGAGCAGTATTCCATCATATATATATATATATATATATATATATGGAATATATATATATATATGGAATATATATATATATATGGAATATATATATATGGAATATATATATATATATGGAATATATATATGGAATATATATATATATATGGAATATATATAATGGAATATATATATATAATGGAATATATATATATATGGAATATATATAATGGAATATATATATATATATGTATGATATGAATCAATGAGTGGATAGTTTCTTTATCCACTTATTGATTGATGGGAATTGATGGGAATTTGGGATGGTTCCACGTTTCTGCATTTCAAATTGTTGGGCACTTATTAAATAACCACACTACTTTTATATAGAAGTCTGTGCTGGGTTGCTGTGTGCATGTCCTTCTATTCTTGTTTCCATCGCCTCCTGTATTTTATTGATGCAAAGAGCCAGGTGTTTTTTGCTTTCAATTTTGGCATCCTGAAATCAGATGAATCTCACAGTCAGCTACATCTTAGGCTTTGTTATAGTTGAGCTTTTACTGTCTTGCTGGTTCCTACAATAATGCTTGATATTTCATCTCTGGGACTTAGACTTGATGAAATCCATCACGTCCTTCCTGGGTTACCCACTCTCTCAGCATGGAAAACACTCTGACCTGTTTATCTTGTTTCACAGAATCCAGACCAGAATCTTGAGGGCATTAGGGCTATATTTGTGCTGCTATAAATGTGATAAAAAATACATCCTGTGGCCGGGTGTGGTGGCTCATGCCTGTAATCCCAGCACTTTGGGAGGCCAAGGTGGGCGGATTATGATTATATATCTTGCAACACACACAGCCTAATGCCAGAGAAAAGGGCACAAATAAGTGGGCCCTGGAAATCAGGCAGGTTACTTAGGGCAGCAGAATGTCTGATTTGGACTGGAATTCAAAAGACAAATCTTAGTTCTTTTTTATTCTAAACAGTTTTTTGGGGGAAGAAACATAAAAAAGGGAAGGCTACTGGGCAAGCCTTTTCATCTCCACCGTCACATCCACTCCTGTGGTATAACTCTTGAAAAATGTCAGCATTACATTAGGAATGCCACACCTAGGATTCCAAAATCCAGCAGGCCTGCCTGGGCCTGCAGGCTATGAGCTAGTTTGAGATGCCATTAATCAGGTCCCTGGACTCTACACTGACATCTGTAATCACAGATGATTACCCCACACCTCAGAACAGCCTTGGGACCAGCCTTGGAAACTGCCTCTCCCAGTTTCGGGTTCCACTCTGGGCCCCAGTGCTCATACGCTGCACCTTCTCTCTCAGCAGGGAAGCATGTGTGCTGCTGTGTTTCCTCTCTTGCAGACATTTGCAAAACTATCTAGACAGGGGCTAATGAACCAAAAAGATCTCTGGAGGTGAAATTTCAGGCACTGGGTCCCCTAGAGATGGGGAAACGGTTGGGGAGCCACAAGATGCATTTTGGGCAGCAGCCCTCAGCCAACAGCCTGCTGGGCTCACCCTTTCTTTTTTTTGTAAGACTATTCCTGACCTTTACCTCCCTTGGTAGGTGTATTCTAGAGCTCATGATGTGGAGTCAGAAAGTCACATAGCAATTAGATATTAAGCATTCAGTGAACCATGGTCAATAAATAAGACATAATACATCCAAACCTTCATGCTCCTAATAACAGTGCTTCTAAAATACATGCAACAAAAACTAATAGAACTGCAAGGAGAATAGATATATTCACAGTTACAGTCACCGATTTCAGTACCCCTCTTAATAATGGACAGAACACAAAGACTGAAAAGGATACAATAGACTTGAATGACACTGCCAACCTACCAGACCTCACTGACATTTACGGAACCCTCCACCCAACACAGAACACACAAACTCATAAGTGCATATGGAGCGTTTGCCAAGGTAGACTATACCCTGGGCCATAAAACAATCTGAATAAATTCAAAAGGATTCAAGTCACACAAAGTATGTTTTCTGGCCACACTGGATTTTAATTAGAAATCAATAACAGAAAGACATCTGGAAGTTTCCTAAATATTTGAAAACCAAACATGATACTTCTAAATAAGCCATGGATTAAAGGAGACATAAAATGGAAATTAGCATTTTGAAATGCATGAAAGTTAAAACAACATATGACATATTGTGACATGCTGCTAAAGTAGAACTTAGAGGGAAATTTATAGCACTAAACAATATTATAAAAGAAAAAAGTTATCAAATCAATGACCTTGATTTCTATCTTAAGAAACTAAACAAAGAAGAACAAATTAATCTCAAACTAAGGAGAAGAAAGGTAATAGTAAAGATTAAAGCAGAAATCAATAAAGTAGCAGAAATATAATAAAAATCAAACCAAAAACCGAAAGTTCGTATTTTGAGAAAATTAATAAAATTGATAAACAGTGATTGATCAAGAAAAAAAAAAAAGAGAAAGAGACCATTCCTATTAATTTTAA
The DNA here is from genome assembly GCA_004027715.1 of Plecturocebus donacophilus. NCBI lineage: Eukaryota > Metazoa > Chordata > Mammalia > Primates > Pitheciidae > Plecturocebus > Plecturocebus donacophilus. The sequence goes on along the minus strand of PVKP010021422.1, from coordinate 15,266 downwards.
GATTTATTTACCATGGCCTGGCCTCCAGGCCTGGTTCTGTACTCCAACTACTCTTATCAAAGTCACTACAGACCAGACCTCTTTCTTTTTTCTTTTTTTTTTTTGCCGTTTTACTTGACCATTCTGGGATCCTAATAATCCTTATGGTGGGTACAGTATTGCTGTGCCCATTATACAGGTGAGGAGCATGAGGCCCAAGCTGACCAGGTCCTCCTTGTTTCTTCTCTGCTTAACTTGAAAGGTTGCTGTGATCATTCAGTGAAATAAAATAATAATCTGTAAAAATTTTTGGTGTTGTTGTTTTGTTTTGAGACGGAGCCTCACTCTGTAGCCCAGGCTGGAGTGCAGTTGCATGATCTCGGCTCACTGCAACCTCCGCCTCCCAGGTCCCGATTGAAGCAATTCTCCTGCCTCAGCCTCCCGAGTAGCTGTGATTACAGGCACATGCCCACCATGCCCAGCTAATTTTTGTATTTTTAGTGGAGACAGGATTTCACCATGTTGGCCAGGCTGGTCTTGAACTCCTGACCTCGTGATCCGCACACTGCAGCCTCCCTAGGTGCTGGGATTACAGGCATGAACCACCACGCCTGGCCAAAAATTTATTATCTTTACAAAAATTTTCATGTATTTACTAATGTGTCCAAGATGCAGCAAATCAACATAATCTACCCATGAGCTTCCCTTACCAAGACCATTCCCTCTTCCAACCAGCCCACCATGCTCAGGCCTCAGCCTCCAGAAAATTCTGGAGTTGCCACTGCCCCTCCTTGCCTCTTCTTTTCCTGGAAACACATCTATATGTTGACTCTGCTGGGTTGCAATATAGCATTTATATGGGATTAATGGCCAACCAAAATGACTTCTCTTCAGGACACTTCAAATCCTGAGACATTTGCAGAAAACCAGCAGCTCAAATACTGTTACGCTTCAGATCGTATTGCTGCGATCAGCGAAAATGACTTAGCCTGTGATTCCATAGAACTCTAGAAGTCTTTCAGATACGGAAAAGAGTAGGCTTAGTTAAAATCTCGACTTAATTATTATTCCTGGGGAATGTTAGCCTGAGTTAAATGACTTGAATTTAGTCTTCCTTCAGAGCAAACTTTTTAGTCGGGTTAAAAAAAAAGTTGGTGGGGGAGGGTGATGGTCAAAGCTGTAATTTTTTTTGAAATTGTGATAAAATACATATAACATTGATGGATAACATTAAATTTACCATTTTAACTCTTTTAAGTGTACAAGTAAGTGGTATTAAGTACATTTACGTTATTGTACAACTATCATTACTCTCATGTCTAGAACTTTCCATCGTCCCACACTAATACTCTGTGTTCATTAACAATAACCCTCCATGCCTTCGTTACCCCAACATCTCGTAATCACTATTTTCTTTCTCTAAGAATTTGACTATTCTAGGTACTTCCTATAAGTGGAGTCACATAACATTTGTCTTTTTTTCTTCAGTCTGACTTATTTCACCATGCATCTTTTCTTTTCAGTTTTTCTTAACATATAATGATTGTACATATTTATTTATTTGAGGCGGAGTCTCACTCTGTCACCCAGGCTGGAGTCCAGTGGTGTGATCTTGGCTCACTGCAACCTTCACCTCCCAGGTTCAAGCTCTTCTCCTGCCTCCACCTCTCGAATAGCTGGAATTACAGGCACATGCCACCCCCGGCTAATTTTTTGTATTTTTAGTAGAGATGGGGTTTCACTATGTTGGCCAGGCTGGACTCAAATACCTGACCTCATAATCCACCTGCCTCGGCCTCCCAAAGTGCTGGGATTACAGGCTTGAGTCACCACACCAAGACCCTCATTAGTTTTTTAGAATAATTGAGTAGAATTGGTATCAGTTTATTAAATGTTTGGTAGAATTCAGCAGTGAAGCCGTCAGGTTCTGGGCTTTTCTTTGATGGGAACCTTTTTATTACTGATTCAATCTGTTACTCATTACTGGTCTGTTTAGGTTTTTTATTTCTTCTTGGTGCAATCTTGGTAGGTTGTATGTGTCCAGGAATTTATTTGTTCTCCTTTTTTTTTTTTCTGAGACATGGTCTTGCTCGTCACCCAGACTGGAGTGCAGTGGCATGATCTCAAGCACTCTTCCTACCTCAGCCTCCTGAGTAACTAGGATTACAGGCATGCACCATGTATGTCTAGCTAATTTTTTTTTTTTTTTTTTTTTTTTTTTCAGTACAGACAGGGTTTTGCCATGTTGTCCTGGTCTTGAACTCCTAGGTTCAAGATACCTGCCCTCCTTGGCATCCCAAAGTGCTAGGATTATGCTAGGATTATAGGCATGAGCCACTGTGCCCAGCCCATTTCTTCTGTATTTTCCAATTTGTTGATTTATAGTTGTTCATTATATGTCTGATGATCCTTTGTATTTCTGTGGTATTGATTGTAATGTCTCTTTTTTAATCCCAAATTTTATGTGTTTGGGTCTTCTTTTTTCTTAGTCTAGCTAAAGGTTTGTTGATTCTATTTATCTGTTCAAAAAACCACCTATTCATTTCAGCTATCTTTTGTATTGCTTTCTTAGTTTCAATTTTTATTTCTGCTCTGATCTTTATTATTTCTTTCCTTCTATTAATATGTGATTTGGTTTGTTAGTGCCAGTTCCTTTAGGTACATCATTAGGCAGGTTATTTGCAGTCCTTCTCTCTTTTTGATGAAAGCATTTATTGCTGTAAACTTCTTTCTTAGAATCATTTTTGCTGACTCCCATAGGTTTTGATATATTGTGTTTCCATTGCCATTTGTCTCAAGAAATTTTTTATAAAACTTTTTAAAATTTCTTCATTGGCTCATTCATTGTCCAGAAGCATGCTGTTTAATTTCCATGAATATGTGCAGTTTCCAACATTCTTTGTTATTGATTTCTAGTTTTAGTACATTGTGGTCAGAATAGATACTTGGTATAATTTTAATTTTTCAAAATTTGTTACTTGTTTTGCAACCTAACATGTGGACTATTCTGAAGAATAATCCATGTGCTGTTGAGAAAAATGTGTACTCTGCAGCTGTTGGATGGAGTGTTTTGTAAACGTCTGTTCTTGCCATTTGGTCTAGAGTGCAGTTTAACTCTAATGTTTCTTTATTGATTTTCTGTCTGGATGATTTGTCCATTGCTGAAAGTGGAGTATCAAAGTTTCCTGCTACTATTGGTTGCAGTTAATCTCTCCCTTTAGGTCTATTAATATTTGTTTTATATATTCAGGTGCTCTGGTGTCAGGCACATATACATTTATAAGACCTATAACCTCTTGCTTTATTGATCTTTTTATCATTATATGATGTTCTTCTGTGCCCTTTTTTTCACCATTCTTGACTTAAAGTCTATTTTATCTGATATAAGTGTAGCCACTCCTGCTCTTTTTTGGTTTCTGTTTGCATGGACTTCGGTTTCTGTTTGCATGGAATGTGGTTTCTGTTTACATGGAATTTCTTTTGTCATCCCTTCACTTTTAGTCTGTGCATATCTTTTTAGGTAAAGTGAGTCTCTTGTAGACAAGCTTTGTGGACAACATATAGTTGAATCTTGTCAGACACTTCACAAATATTCAGTTTTGGGGAGATCTATTGCTAGGGCTTTGTAGATTACATGTAGTTGGATCTTGTTTTTATTTTTTTTCAGAATCCATTTGGCAGCACTGCACCTTTTAATTGGATAATTTAATCCATTATATTCAAGGTTATTATTGATAGGCAAGTGTTTACTATTGCCATTTTGATACTTATTTTGTGGTTGCTTTGTAGATCCTTTCTTCCTCTCTTACTATCTTTATTTGTGGTTAAGTGATTTTCTTTAGTAGAATGGTTTTATTCCATGATATTTATTTATTTATTTACTTATTTTTGTCTTTTGGTCTTGTTGCGCTGGCTGGAGTGCAATGGCATGATCTCAGTTCACTGCAACTTCCACCTTCCAGGTTCAAGTGAGGCGTCCCAAGTAACTGGGATTACGGGTATTTGCCACCACATCTGGTTAAGTTTTGTGTTTCTAGAAGAGACAAGGTTTCACCGTGTTGGTCAGGCTGTTGTCTAACTCCTGTCCTCAAGTGATCCACCCGCCTCAGCCTTCCAAAGTGCTGGGATTACAGGCATGAGCCACCATGCCTGACCCATGCTATTTATTTTTCATGTATCTCTAATAGGTTTTTGTTTTGTGGTTACTACCATGAGGCTTACAAAAAATTTGATAGTTATAATGATTTTTTTTTTTTGAGATAGAGTCTCACTCTGGAGTACAGTGGCGCGATCTCGGCTCACTGCAACCTCCACCTCCTGAGTTCAAACGATTCTTCTGCCTCAGCCTCCCAAGTAGCTGGGATTACAGGTCCTTGCCACCACACCTGGCTAATTTTTTATATTTTTAGTAGAGACAGGGTTTCACCATCTTGGCCAGGATGGTCTTCATCTCTTGACCTCGTGATTCACCTGCCTTGGCCTCCTAAAGTACTGGGATTACAGGTGTGCGCCATTGCACCTGGCTATAATGGTTATTTTTAAATGATAACAACTGAACATTGATTGTAAAGAAAAGTATCAAAAACAAACTCTACAATTTAATACCACCTCCACCTACATTTTGACTTTTTAGTTTTTCAGTTTACATCTTTTTATGTTGCCTTTCTCTTAACCAACTATAGTAATTGTTTTTTATAGTTTTGTCTTTTAGTCTTCGTACTTAAGATATACATGATTTATTTAACACAATTACAATATTAGAGTATTCTGAATTTCTTATTTGTGCAAATGAGTTTAATACCTTCAGAAGTTTTCTTGTTACATATTAGCATCTGTTTCTTTCAAGTTGAAGAACTCTCTTCAGAATTTGTAAGACAGGTCTGGCATTGATTTCCTCAGCTTTTCTCTGGGAAAGTATTTCTCCTTCATGTTTGAAGGATATATTTGCTGGGTATAGTGTTGTTGGTGATGGGTTTTTTCCTTCACACTTTGGGGTGTTTTGTTTTGTTTGAGACGGAGTCTAGCTCTGTCACCCAGGCTGAAGCGCAGTCGTGCTATCTCAGCTCACTGAAACTTCTGTCTCCTAGGTTCAAGTGATTCTCCTGCCTCAGCCTCCCAAGTAGCTGGGATTACAGGTGTGTGCCACCATGCTTGGCTGTTTTATATTTTTGGTAGAAATGGGGTTTCACCATGTTGGCAAGGCTGGTCTCAAACTCCTGGCCTCAAGTGATCCACCCACCTCAGCCTCCCAAAATGCTGGGATTACAAGCATGAGCCACCATGCCTGGCCGCTTCACACTTTGAATATAAAATATCACTCTGTTCTGAATTATAGAGTTTCTGCTGAGAAATCTTCTGAAAGCCATATCGTGGCCCTATTGAATATGATACCTTTCTTTTCTCTTGCTGCCTTGAGTATTCTTTCTTTGTATTTGATATTTGCTAGTTGTATTATGATGTGCCTTGGGAAATTATTCTTTCAGTTGACTTTGATGGCTGATCTCTGAGCTTCCTGTACCCGGATGCTGTTGTTTTTCTCCAGATTTGGGAAATCTTCAGCTATGTTTTTTGTTTGTTTGTTTGTTTGTTTGAGATATTCTTTCTAGGCCTTTTCTCTCTTGTCTCCTTCAGGAATTCCAATTATGTGGAGGTTAGTTCTCTTGATGGTGTCTCAGAATTCTCATTGGCCTTCTTTGCTCTTTTTTATTCTTGATTTTTTCTTCTTCTCTGATTGGGTAACTTCATATGTTCTATTTTCAAGCACTCCGAGTCTTTTTTCTGCTTGACCAAGTGTACTGTTGAAACTTTCTAATAAGTTTTTTAGTTTACTTACTACATTCTTTATTTCTAGGATTAAAACATTATTTCTATTTATTTGTCAAATTTCTTACTTTGTTCCTGGATTGTTTTCCAAATTTTATTTAGTTTTTTTATTCATAGGTGTTTGTGATTCCTTGAACTTCTTTAAGAGAATTATTCTGAACTCTTTGTCAGACACTTCACAAATATTCAGTTTTGGGGAGGTTAATTGCTAGGGCTTTGTTGGTTTCTTTTGGTGGTGTCATATTTCCCTGAGTTTTTGCAATCCTTGTGTCTTTACATTAATGCCTGTGAACTTGAGAAGACAGCGACTTCTTGCAGTTTTGCATGTGTTCTTTGATGTTAGACCTATTCTTGTTAGGTCAGAACTTAAACACCGGACTGTTGTTTCTTCCTGTTCTGGGGAGGACTTACAGTAAATACCAGAACTAAAATACTGCACTAGAACTTGTTGCTTTGTCATTGTTTCCCAGTCTGGGGAAGACAAGTAGGCACAGGAACTGCAGCCCAGTCTTTAGGTTGTTTCAAGGTCAGGTGAAGCCTCCCTGTGAACACCTGGGCTTTGTGAAAAAATCTAGCTAGAGATGCAGACCTTCCCACCGATTGTGTTCTTTGTGATGCTGTGTTGCCAACCAGGCTCTTTAATGTGTTGTCCTTGATTTGAGTGCTGCTGCATAGCCACCAAGATTGACATTCCAGTTGCTGTGGTCAGTGCCCACTCTTTGTCCCTGATGTACCCCAAGTGTTTCAGCCTTCCTGGCACTCCCAGTGGTTTCCACAGAATGGGACTGGAGAGAGTCATGAAGATTCTCAGACTGGTGGGAAGATTGAATGTTCACCTCCAATTCCCTCCTCTCACCTCAGCAACCATAGGTCTAGGGAAATGCTCTGTGAGTGATACTGTCCTGGCTTGGGGGAGGGATACCACAGTCTGAAATGACCACCTCTTACCTGTTGCAGCTTCTCTTGACTCTGTGGGACCAGAGGGTTTCTCTGCTTCTACTTTTTGTTCTGGTTTATTTAGGGTGGCATTCTTGTATTTAAAAAGTTTCTAGTGGTATTTTTGTGGGAGGAGTGGTGCCAGTGGATCTTCTGTCATCTTATTGATGTCACACTCTGTAAATATTTATTTTTCCCACATTTGCCACTGAACTTGGGTAACTTCTCTACCCCATGGCAATGTTCTCTGTATCTTCCCCTTCCTGTCTCTCCTCTGTCCTGGTCACCAGTTTGTCTTCAGTACCTAGCATGGGCCTAGCACATGGTAGAGGCAAAATTAATATTTGTTGAAGGAATATCATTGTTTAAAAAAGTTTAGGCCAGGCGAGGTGGCTCACACCTGTAATCCCAGCACTTTGGGAGGCTGGGTCGGGTGGATCACGAGGTCACCAGCCTGGCCAACATAGTGAAACCCCGTCTTTACTAAAAATACAAAAATTAGCCAGGCATGGTGGTGCATGCCTGTAATCCCAGCTACTCAGAAGGCTGAGGCAGGGAATTGCTTGAACCCAGGAGGCGGAGGTTGCAGTGAGCCAAGATCATGCCACTGCACTCCAGGTTGGGCAACAGCGAGACTTCATCTAAAAAAATAATGTTGATATTTCTGAGGAAGCGAAAACATGCATCTTACTTTTAACAGTATGTGTTGTTCTTTATTCCAAGTATAAAAACCCTCTAAACACCAAAAAGAAACATTTAAAAAATCAGATTATATTTCACCATCTAAAAAGAACTCTGAGTATGGTGCATTTCCTCACAATCTTTATTATAATGCTCTGTGTCAGTTATCTGTGGCTGCAAATTAAGCCAGTCTGAAACTAGCAGTATAAAAAAAACACCATTCTTTCTCCTGGCTCTGCAGGTCCATTGGGCTCAGCAGGGCAGTTCTTCTGCTTATCTTTCTTGGGGCTTTCATGTGGTTGCAGTGAGATTGAGGCAGAGGTGGAGTCATAGAGGCTTGACTCAGGTATGAGGACAGCAGGGCCTTTGTCCTTTGCCCTGTGATCTCTCCTTGAGGTCTCCACAGCAGGGTAGCCAAATGCAGAAGCTGCCAGGCCTTCTTACACTTAGGCCCCAAACTGGCTGAATTTTGTTGGCTAAAGTGAGTCATAGGCCAGCCCTTTCTTACACAGTCCTTTCCTGCAGACCCTTCTAACCTTCATCCTTCAGGCCTTTTACAATATTTCCTACATCACTGTGTCTTTAAGGATCCTTGGTCATTTCCAAAGTGGGGCTTTCAAGGTAATCCACTGGGGTATAGGAAAAAATATAGTGTTAAGATTTTCATTTCTGTGCTTTTAAAATTGTGATTAAAAAACACGTAACATAAAATTTACAACAACCATTTTAAAGTTTATAGTTCAGTAGCATTGTGTATTCACATTGTTAGGCAACAGCTCTCTAGAACTTTTTATCTTGCAAAACCAAGACTGTACCCATTGGATAATGCGTCCCCATTTCCTCCTCTTTCCAGCCCCTGGTAACTATGATTGTACTTTCTGTTTCTATGAATTTGACTATTTTAGATACCTCACGTAAGTGGAGCCATACAGTGTATGTATTTTTGTGACTGGCTTATTTCATTTAGTATCATATCCTCAAGGTTCATCCACACTGTGGCACGTGACAGGATTTCCTTCTCTTTCGTATGATTTATTTTTTTCGAGATGGAGTCTCTCACTCTGTTGCCCAGGATGGAGTGCAGTGGTGTGATCTCGGCTCACTGTAACCTCCCCTTTCGGGGTTCAAGCAATTCTCCTGCTCAGCCTCCCAAGTAGCTGGGATTACAGGCATGTGACAAAGAGGATTGGGAATTACGGCATGCCCAGCTAATTTTTGTAATTTTAGTAGAGATGGGGTTTTGCCATGTTGGCCAGACTGGTCTCAAACTCCTGACCTGAAGTGATCCACCTGCCTTGACCTCCCTAAGTGCTGGGATTACAGGTGTGAGCCACTGCACTCTGCCGGTGCCTCCTTTTTAAAAACTGAATAATGTTTTATTGCATGCATTTACCACATTTTCTGTATCAGCTTTTCTGTTGATAGACACTTGGGTTCTTTCCATCTCTTGGCTATTGTGAATAATGTTGAAGTGAACAAGGTGTGCAGATATCTCTTTGAGATCCTGATTTCAGTTCTTTTGAGTATATACCCAGAAGTGGAATTGCTGGATCAGAACCTACTTCTGGGTTTAATTTTTTGAGGAGCCGCTATACTGTTTTCCACAGTGGCAGCTCCATCTTACATTTCTACCGACAGTGCATGAGGACTCTGATTTGTCCACATCCTCACCAACACTTCTTTTCTGACTTTTGATAGTGGGCATCCTAATGGGTGTGAATTTCTATAGTTTTAGTCCATAAAAAATAAGAAAGAAGTTACCTTTCGACAGCATGTCATAGCTGGACTGACATTGACACTATACCTTGTGTTGTGTGTCCTTAGGTCCCCGGGCAGGCATGGCTTCCTGAGGGAAGAGGAGCTTTGCACCCGTGGGGAAAGGGATGCTGTGGTGATAGAGAGGTCCTCTTTGATTCACTTCGAATGTATTGCGAAGTGTTTCAGCCCAGCTAATGGGTTTCAAGGTTATATTATCCTGTTTTCATGAAACTAATCCTCAGATTATGACCAAGGAATCTTCACAAAAATGATATGCAGAAAAAAAAATCCCAGATAGAAGAAAACATTAAGAATGCAAATCTGAGCAAACCATGAGAAAACAGCTGAGTGGCACTTCTCCTACCCCTCGTAGGAGCTCTTTGTCAGCCCATTTCAATATAAAAACAATGACAAGCTGAGAAGTTGGCCATAAAGGAAGGAACTAAGAAAACCACTAAAATATAGATTTACATCCATTTATTCACAAGAAGCCCACTTGAAGTGCATATTGTGCCTTAAAACATCAAAACATGAGCTAATGGCAGTGTGCATGCACACCCACTTATGCACGCTAGAATTTATATTTTATTTTTTAAAATTTATTTATTTTTTTGAGACAAAGTCTTGCTCTGTCACCCGGCTGGAGTGCAGTGGCACGATCTTGGCTCACCACAACCTCCGCCTCCTGAGTTCAAGCGATTCTCCTGCATCAGTCTCCTGAGTAGCTGGCACTACAGGCACCTGCCACCACGCCCAGCTAGTTTTTGTATTTTTAGTAGAGACGGGGTGTCACCTTGTTGGCCAGGATGGTCTCCATCTCTTGATGATGTGATCTGCCTGCCTTGGGTTCCCAAACTGTTGGGATTACGGGCATGAGCCACTGTGCATGGCCAATTTTTTTAATTAATAGGGCAAGTGATCAAAAATATCTGGAGACAACCACTCCAGAAAGAGGATTGGGAATTATGGCATTGCTGTTTTTCCTTCCTGGATTTTTCAGGGAAGATGACCTGCAATTTAGAAGAATGACCTAAAGGGTACCAGGAGTGGTCTGGGACAAGTGTCATATCTGGAGGATGGAACTTGGCATTGCTAAGGAAGAGAGTGATCTTTAACCAGCATTCCAGGTCTCCTCTGGGGCCCAGGCAGGGGCCTCGAACCTCCTATCTGCAATCTTTGGACAAGCCATATAGCCGGGCTTGGGTATCATCTGTCTGAGAAAGCATTCTCCTGAGTGCCCCGAAATGCCAGGAAAGTGATCAGGAAAAACTGAGGCACTAATTGAAAACCATCTAGATGAGAAACACATCTCCTGGTGGCAGGAAAGGGCTGGGCCTCTTGGAGATGGTGTTACGTTCCTGACTTGACTTTTACCAACAGTGAAATGCACAGCTCTGAGCTCTAGTGCTGCTTGTTTCCTTCCTTGCATACTGTTGGCTGCCTTGCATACTGCCTTGCATACTGAGGGTGCTGCCTGACTGGGGCTCCACAGCCCTTCACCTCCCTGTTCTCTCTCTGTCTCTGAATCTCTTTCTCTCTCGATCCCTCTGTGTGTGTGTGTGTGTGTGTGTGTGTGTGTGTCTCACCTAAACCTATAGGTTTTGCTGCCCCAGACACGGCAGTGTTTTCCCGGAAGCACAGCAGCTGAGGGTCCAGCCCCCTTGGGCACTTCAAACTCAACAGGACCCAAATCACTGGCATGATATCCCCAGCCCAGCTCCACCTCCTCCTATATCCCTTTAGGAGACAGCTCTGGCTCATTAGCTCCTTGAGTAATTTTTTTTTGAGATGGAGTCTCGCTCTTGCCCAGGCTGGAGTACGTGGCGCGATCTCAGCTCACTGCAACCTCCGCCTCCCAGGTTCAAGCGATTCTCCTGCCTCAGACTCCCAAGTAGCTGGGACTACAGGCGCCCACCACCACGCCTGGCTAATTTTTTGTATTTTTAGTAGAGATGGGGTTTCATCCTGTTAGCCAGGATGGTCTCGATCTCCTGACCTTGTGATCTGCCTGCCTGGGCCTCCCAAAGTGCTGGGATTACAGGCGTGAGCCACCGTGCCTGGCCAAGTATAACCTTTCCATGGCCACCTATTCCTAAGAATAAAGTTCACACCGAGTCAGGCACTCAGTCTGGCTTCCGCAGACCGCTCCGGTTCCTGTTCCCAGCCGTCCCTGGTGCGCAGTGCTCCCAGGCATACCATGGTGGAAGTGGTGGCTTCCTTGTCAAAATACCTGGGGATGCTGTTAGGTCCAGGGGTGCAAAATGTCCTGTCCTGAGGCAGGCAAGACATACGGAGGAAGTCAGCCTTGCAGGATCCTCAGCCTTGCAGGGAGCACCAGGTCACGCCGCGTTCCCCAAAGGCCTCAGGTTCTGATGGTCTCTTCTGCCCTTCCCCCGCATCTCCGTGTGGCTAACTCCCACCTGTCCACAGACCTCACCGGCATCCCCCTCGGCCAACACGGCGGTCAGACGCACCTCTCTTGCGCCCCCTCCTGGACAGGTGCCTCTTTGTGCGTTTGTGTCTCGGGTGGGAACCGTGGCTTTCTTCCTGGCCCCTTGCCACTTTGTGAACTCCTTGAGAACAAAGTCCAGGCCAAGGAAGACTCCTGGAAGTGGACCCCGAGGGTTGAGTTTTCAGGGACTCCTGGTATCCCCCATCAACTGAGGCAAGTCCACCTGCCGCTTTCTGCAGGAGCTCTCCAAGCTGGGCCTGGGGAATGACACGGAGGTGCAGCTGCGGACTCTGGAGCTGCCTGTAGATTACAGGGAGGCTAAGCAGAGGGTCACCGGGATCTGGGAAGATCATCAACCACAAGTAAATGATGGCCGGAGGCAGCGGGGCCAGGGCTGGTGATGTGGTGGAGCTGGATTCTCACGGGCTCGGTTCTAGGGTTGATGGCTGACCATCCACAGGCCCCACCAGTCATGCGAGGTCACAGCTGATTGTGTAAAAATCAATCTGGGACTGTTTGTAAAAGTTTAAGCCAAAATATGGAGTAGGTCTTAGTAGGAAACCTGGAGAGGCCGGGCATGGAGGCTCATGCCTCTAATCCTAGCACTTGGGGAGGCCAAGGCAGGTGGATCACCTGAGGTCTGGAGTTTGAGACCATCATGACCATTATGGGAAAACCCTGTCTCTACTAAAAATACAAAAAAAATTAGCCGGGCATGGTGGCAGGCGCCTGTAATTCCAGCTACTTAGGAGGCTGAGGCAGTAGAATCGCTTGTTCCCAAGAGTTGGAGGTTGCAGTGAGCCGAGATCACGCCACTGCACTCCAGCCTGGGCAACAGAGTAAGACTCCATCTCAAAAAGAAAACAAAACAAAACAACAACAACAAAAACACCAGTACAACTCCCCCACCTAAAAATATTACCCAAACAAAGACCAAATGATGAGGTTAATAAAACATACAACATCAGGCTATTCAGACAGTGCTCCAGATGTCTTGATAAAATACTTGGGCAGCTATTTTTCAAAAAGGAAAAATAATCAGCTTGAATAAATTCTAACAAGATTTCATTGGACTCCTACTAACTTCCTTTATTAAAGTTTCATTTTAAAAATTATGCAGGAGGCGAGCATGGTGCCTCACGCCTGTAATCTCAGCACTTTGGGAGGCTGAGGCAGGCAGATCACTTGAAGTCAGGAGTTCTAGACCAGCCTGGCCAATATGGTAAAACCCTGTCTCTACTAAAAATCCAAAAATTAGCTGGGCATGGTGGCGCATGCCTGTAATTCCAGCTACTTGGGAGGCTGAGGCAGGAGAATCGCTTGAACCCGGGAGGCAGAGGTTGCAGTGAGCCGAGATTGCACCACTGCACTCCAGCCTGGGTGACAAAGCCAGACTCCGTCTCACAGAAATAAAAATAAATAAATTAAATACAATAAGAAGATGCAGGATTCCACCAAAACACGAAGCACCTCCTATGGTAGCCTCGCCACTTATCAGCTTGCCTCTCCTCCCTCCAGCCCTTCCCCCACAAAAAGAGAATACATTACTCTGTAAGAATAGTTTGAAATAAAAAGTAATTCAATGTAGATGCAGCATCAGTTTTTATTCAGCTAAAAGAACCCAGTTGTTTTTCATTCTAGCCATATTAGGACACCCTGGTGGGGGACCGTGGGGTTTCTGGTGGATTTGCGGTTTGAGATGTTTTGCACGGAGCCTCGCTGTCTCCAGGAGTAGTCCTTCTGCACATCTGGGTGGGCCTCATTCTCCTGGGGTCTCTCTGCTGTTACCTGTTCACACAGCTTGCCGTGCACATGAGCATGGACACCTCTGCCAAGGCGATCATTCTGGAACAGTCTAGCAAGAACCGAGGCTACTGGAATGCTAACATCTGGGGCTTCTGGCCCAAGGGTGGTGTGTGCCTACCTGGTGGCCCAGATGTTCTAGAGTCAGGGGTCTGCATGAAGGTGGTCTGCAAATGCAGAGCTGTGGAGGATACTGAGGTCATCTTTTCCCCAGATGCGGGCAGCTATACTCTGTGGGTGTTAGGACTCTGAGCAGGTAGGAGAGAAGCAATGGCCTTCAGTGTCCCCCCGACCTCCAAGAAGCCATCCTGTACCATCTAGCTGGCCCCTTGGCTGTCTGGTGCCGCCCCCAGATTCCCTGTCTTTGCTGTGTGCAGGTCAGCACAATTATTTGTACCTTGCCTGTGGTCTCATTTGTGAGACCTCCCTGTGGGCACATGGTCTTTCGTGTGTTGATCTAGGGGAAGACATAGGGAGGCAGACTTCCAGAGCCACTAACATGTCCTGAATGTTTTCTCATTTTCATTTCTGGGATGACGGAAGTTGTGAGTTAACAATGCCGACGCAGCCCCAGATAAAGATTGATTTACCTTTGTTTCTCCAGACTCTGATCCCTAGTGGGTGGTTTCCCCTTCCCCCAAGGAGTGAGTAAGTCACTCAGTGAGGACATGAATGAGAGGGATTCATGGCCGGGCGCAGTGGCTCACGCCTGTAATCCCAGCACTTTGGGAGGCCAGAGTGGGTGGGTCATGAGGTCAGGGGATTGAGACCATCCTGCCCAACATGGTGAAACCCTGTCTCTACTAAAATACAAAAACAGTTTGCTGGGCATGGTGGTGCGCATCTGTACTCCCAGCTACTTGGGAGGCTAAGGCAGGGAAATCACTTGAACTGGGAGACAGAGGTAGCAGTGAGCTGAGATCGCACCACTGCACTCCAGCCTGGCGACGAGCAAGACTCCATCTCAAAAAAAAAAAAAAAACGATAAGGATTCACTGGCATGCAGGCGTTGTGGGCTGGTTGATGGAATATATGACCGCTTTCTGTCTTGGCCACTTTCTGGTCATGAGGCCAAGAGCCAGGCTCTCTGCAGCTCATCCCTGGCACCATGTTCTGAGGTGAAACAACACAACCTAAGTCTCCCTTGGATAGCAGTCCTCCCTCCTCTGCTTTGTGGGTGTTACATTGCCACTTCTGCTTATGTTTCACTGAGGTTAGAGGCTGGTCCAGGAATTAATGTGGCATTTCCTGTGGTTGCAGATTCATCTGTGATTATACCTATTACCTCTCTCTGCATCATGGAAAGGGCTGCGCGGCACTCGTTAATGTCCCTCCACTGTCACGCGGGCTCCCAGCCAGTCTGCTGGGAAGAGCCTTGCAAGTCATCATCCAGGAAGTGCTGGAGGAGTGTGGGAAAACCCAGGCGCAAAGCCTGGTTCAAAGAAAACTCAACCATAATCGTTCCAGCCAAAGGGAACTGACCGGGGGATTGCTCCTTTAGAGAACATTAAATGGTTCAATCCTGTGTGTACCATTCAACTGTGCATTGAGAAACTTTTTTCAAAAATTGCTTGTAAGACAAAGGGGTAAAAACTCCGAATCAGCCCAACAAAATCATGAAGGATTATTTTATTGTCGGGAGAAAGAACACTCTGGTAGGTGGATGTTTCACAAGGGATAAACTAACTTCGGTTATGATTTTCATGACAATAAAATGAAATATGAGGCTGGGTGCGGTGGCTCACACCAGTAATCTCAGCACTTTGGGAGGCTGAGGTGGGCGGATCACGAGATCGAGAGATCAAGACTATCCTGGCCAACATGGTGAAACCCC